>CABHPP010118832.1:0-23893 GCA_902168425.1 Peromyscus attwateri | reverse complement strand
ATGTCATTTAATCTTTTATTATTTATGGAAACAATAGTATAAATTTATACAGATTACATAATCAAATAATATTTGATTTTTCTGCATTCAATGTTTATAGAGGATTTAAAAAGATGAAGAAATAGTCCATCAGTGTTCTAATTTGTCCTCCATACTCTAATCATCTAACATTTAAAAAATCTATATGGCTACAGCTGGTCAACTGGCAATGAAAACAATTCTGCTCCACGCCACTGTCTTCTTTCTACATTTTATGAACTGTACATGACTGTAGTCTCTCTGAAGAAGGCTAATAAAGTTATAAATGACCACAGGATCATACTCGACAGTTTATAAAGTATTTCCACAGTTATTTCGAGTGGACTCTGACTTTTCTGGCTGGATTTCATCATGTACTGACTGAAAATGCAAGTTGCCAGGGCAGAGTGCAAATAGTTCACACAATTTTCCTCAGACTTCATTGAACGCAACTGGGAAAAAAAAATGAGTTGAGTATATAAAATATTTTGAGTCATCTAAGCCTCTAAATCTATTTGTCAAAGGCTAGGTAACTATATACATGGAACCCCAAATTATTTTTACTTTTGTGAGCTGTAAGTGCTAAGCAAAAATAAGTATATTTTACCTTGAGACCACAGAGAAACTTCAAGTACATCCTATGTGTGAAATTATAAATTTCTTTGGCATGGGTATCTCTATGCATCCTAGTCATATACCTACAGAGGTATTAGCCTCTTATTAGTTGTGAAGATAAACTAATTTTCTAGCTTTCACAGTTCATCAGTTATTTATAAACAAAATAATTAGTTTTTTATTCTGTGTTATTTACGCATAGCATTAAACTTCAAACTTTTACTCATTATCCCATTTCCCGACTATCACTTGAATATCAAATGATGCATGCAGTTCGTAAACTCCACTATGTTACCTTTATCTCTATATAGACACATATCCTAACATTAAAATTGTTTATGATCTTTGGCATACCAATCATCTATTTAATCAGTAATTGCATATGCATTAAAACTATTATAATTTGTAAATAGCATATAAAATTCTAACATTAAAACTATACATAGGTAAAGATTATGGTTAAACTAATGTGGTTCAGTTTGTACTAATTGTTTAGAGATACAAGAAAATAAATATAAAAATCAGTTTTAATCAAATTATGATTAAGTAACAGATACACATAATTTCAGGTGATTATGACCACAACACTTAAATTCACTTGTGCCACTTAGCAGGGTTAGACACCTGTAACATTCCAAAATGTATTTCCTAGCTAAGATCTCACTAAACAAGCATTTTGCACATGGAACGAACCAGTTACAATTTATAAGGTTAAAATACGCCAAAGATGAAATAGAATTGTGTCTCTTTTTTTAATTTCAAGTATTTTATTGAGATTACATACCAACCACAGTCCTCCCTCCCTCCCTCCCTCCTCTTCTCCTGCTTCCTCCCACCACACACCCCCCCCCCATCCAAACCCTCATCCATTTCCCAGAGAGGGTGAGGCCTCCCATGGGGAGTCAGGAAGCCTGGCACATCAAGTTGGGATAGGACCAAGCCCCCCTCCCTTGCATCAAGGCTGAGCAAGGCAGTTCTTAAATCTACTTTTACATGTATATTATGTCCTACAAGATCAGATAAAATGACAACCATCTCATTGAGACAGTGAAATGGAAGATATATATGAATGAAATGGGAAAGTGATCAAGAGAGCAAAAGTAGTTCTGCATGGGGTATATCTTATTACTAAGTTAGTCAGCCAGTGTATTTTGTGTAGAAAGCCTATCTAGAAATTGAAATATAGCCAATTGAATGTCTTTGTGTGATTCTAATTTAGTGCAGCAAGAAACATCATTCATAGTTATGCCTGTGACTTAATCCTGAAATTTCACCCCAAATTAAAATTCTACATTAAGTTTAAAATGGATCATTACATATAACAAAATTGTTTCTGGTTTCACTTGTACATAGTAATCCTGTTTTAAATATATCTAGGATTTTTCTGTATAATTGAGCCCATGTTTCCTTTATCTGAGCAGAAAATGTGTATGTCAGTGAATTTTCAAATTTCAGCTTCCATTACTCCTTCTCATATCCTTGAATTCCTAAGTATTTTTAAAGTAGTTGATTGTGTGGTTTGGTTTTCTTTGTCATATCAAAGAGAAGCATTCTCTATTGGAGAGGAATCTGGAAACTTCCAATGAGATGACATTTAAATTCTTATCTGTATGCCTGTATGAGTGCTGGAAACTCTGTGACATTATGAAATATCTCAAGATTGAAGTCTTATAGATAAAAAGTTATTATATTATATACAAATATATTATATGTAATATATATCAATGATATATAAAATAATTTATTCATATACATATTGAAGATGGAGAGAGAGAGAGAGAGAGAGAGAGAGAGAGAGAGAGAGAGAGAGAGAGAGAGAGAGACTAATTGGGATTATCTACACTGGAAAGAAAATGTTCCTTAATTAAGCCACAAACTACCAAACAAAATGCCCAGTAACAGGCAAAGGATATCTCTTTTAAGGTTGTTTGTCAAGGAGATACAAGTGTATTTGATGGTACAAAATAATATTGTTTGTCTAGGAGATACAAGTGTATTTGGTGATACAAAATAATATGGACTGTTCTTATAGTCCTTGGTTGCTGCAGTGGTTTGAATAAAAATGTCCACCATAGGCCCATAGGTAGTGACACCATGAGGATGTGTGACCTTGTTGGAGTAGGTGTGGCATTGTTGGAGGGAGCATGTCACTGTTGGCAGGCTTTGGTATCTCAGATGCTCAAGCCACACCCAATGTAGCAATCTCTTCCTGCTGCCTGCAGATCCATATGTAGAACTCTCAGTTCCTCTATAGTACTATGTGTGCTTTCAAGCCACCAGGCTTACTGCCTTGACAAGAATGGACTAAACCTCTGAAACCATAAGCCAACCCTGATTAAATGTTTTCATTTATAAGTGTTGCCATGGTCATGGTGTCCCTTCACAGCAACAGAAATCCTAACTATTGACAGTTACCTTTCAGAACTTGAAAGTAAATGTGCTGGCTAGTCCTGTGTCAACTTGACACAAGCTAGAGTTATCTGAAAGGAGGGAACCTCAATTGAGAGAAATGCTTCCACCTGTAAAGTATTTTCTTAATGATTGATTGGGGAAGGCTTAGCCATTGTGGATGGAGCCACCCCTGGGCTGGTGGTTCTGGGTTCTATAAGAAAGCATGCTGAACAAGTCAGGGGAAGCAAGCCTGTAAGCAACATCCTCTCCATGCCCTCTGCAACAGCTCCTGCATCCAGGCTCCTGAACTGTTTGTATTCATGTCCTGACTTCCTCCAATGATGAACAGTGATGTGGAAGTAGAAGCTGAATAAACAAACCTTTCCTCCCTGACTTGCTTTTGGTGATGGTATTTTTGTCACAGCAATAGATATCCTTACTAAGACACTAAGACTGTACTGCTGAAGAAGATACAATACACTTGGGCACAGGACTTGGAGAAATCAAATTGTTACTATTCTGGAGAGATTCCTCCAAATGTCTAATTCTCATAGTGTTGGAAGTTTCTGTGAAGGATCCTGAGTGAAGAAAAGTTAGTAGTCCTGTGCTTTTGTTAATCTTGCAAATTACAATAATGACTAGGCTAACAAAACATACCCAATGATGCGATTGGGGCACTTCTATATTGGGAATAATGAGTCATGAATATGTTTCTGATTGGACTTCATGTCTATTAAATAAGAAGAAATTCAGGTCTGGTAAAATAAACCTAGCTAAACCTATTTATGGCTAAATAAGTTTGTAGACTCTAGAGGAGAACCTACTTCTATGATTTTCCTAAGTTGATATAATACTCAACTCCTTACTAAGTACTTGTGCTTATATCAGTGGACTCTTGTAACTCTCATTCCTCATCAATCTCTTTGTAGCAGACAGAAACTATCAATTACAGCGAACCAGAATTGATCAGACTGAGGAGTACCCATCACCAACAAGACATCTATCATATAACCCTTTACCCTCACAGTTCAGGAAATATCATAAAAGAAGGGACAGAAAGATTATAAGATACAAAGGAGTGAAAAGATGGCTACAAACTACTGTCTTCTGGATACTGTGAGAATGTTGTTCCATTAATTCTCATTAAGTATTGTTGCCTACAAAAGACAACACCAATCAATTTTTCATTATGGATCAGGGAAGAGTTTACAAGATTCCACTTTTAGTTGAGGAACTATGGAGCTACAAGCAATCAATAGATACTAAGTGTTTAACTAGCCCTCTGAGAGGCTGCTCATGTCCACAAGGTCAGTACCCTCCCATCTTTATATTACCAAAACCAATTGGACTCAGTAGTTTACATACATACATACATACATATACATACATACATATATACATACATACATACATATATCTGTAGAGGAAAAAGACATGACTTTGAAGGATAAATATAGGTAGACAGAGCAGGAGTTGAAAGAGGAAGGGGTATATATGTTCAAAATTCATTGTAATGTTATGAAATTCTTCAAAGATTAAAGAAATATTTTTGATAGGGAGAGTACTCTATTTCTTAACTTTGGAATATCAAAAAGAAAAGTTTGTTTTTAAAACTGTGGGTAGCTTTTGCTTTCTCTTTCTCAAAAAAAATCAACCCATCTAAAGACAAATAAAAAATCAAAACAAGCAAACTAAGAATAAAACTATAAAAATGAAAAAAAAAAGAATGACAAAATACAAAAACAAATTACAACAAAACAATCAAACAAAAAAGAACAAAAAACATAGAGTACACTTTGTGTGGGTCAACTATTATTGGTCATGGTGCTTACTCTTACTTAGTATGTTGATATACCCAGTGATAATCCACCAGAGAAAGATGATTTCCCTTTTGCAAGTGGATATCAGTTGCAAACAGTTTCTTGGGTAGGAGTAGGACCCCATGATTTCCCTTTTGCAAGTGGATATCAATTGCAAACAGTTTCTTGGGTAGGAGTAGGACCCCATGTCTACTTCCACATTCTCATTACTGGGACCCCAACTGGCTTAAACCTATACAGGTGTTGTATGTGTTGTCCTATTCTCTGTGAATTCATATATACATCAATCCTGTCATGTCTAGAAGACCATGTTCCCATGGAGTCATCCACAACCCTTGGCTCTCATGTTTCTCCTCTCTTTCATAGAGGCTTAGTATGTGTCTAATTTTAGTGGGCTTTCTGGTAGAGCCCATGACTTGTCTAGTCTCAGAATCTTGGCCACTCTGGTACTGTCAGGTGTGGGATCCATCTCATACAGTGGGCCTATAATCCCTCCCCCCCAAAAAATGTAGTTGACTACTCCCATATTTGGGCTACTATTGCACCATCTCTCTTGCAAAATACCACTTTTGTACATCTAAGCATTTGTAACTTATTGGTGAAATTATTAAGGCCACACCACCTAATGAAAAGGAAGATTTAGTGGGTAACTTACAAATGAAGGGATAGGTAGGTCTCGGGGTCTGGGGAAGGTGTATCGCAGTCCAACGGTGTTCTCTGGAGCTCTGCTGGGTCCACCTCCATCGTCTGGGGTCCAGGAACGGAGAACATGCTGGCCCATCTAGATCTCGGGTCCTCAGGGGCCTTCCTTGGCCCCGCCTTGTGGGTGTGACAGTTGCCGAAGTCTCAATGGGGGTTGGAACTTCCAGATCAAAACTGGAATGGCTACCCACAGATTCCCCTCTCATCCGTCCTCCTGCTTTCCCCAGCCATTTCCCCTAACCTCCCCGCAACTGTCCCCTTCTCAAAAAAAGTAAGGCCTCCCACAGGCAGTCATCAAAGCCTGATACATTCAGTTGATGCAGGTCCAAGACCTTCCCTGCTGCATGAAGGCTGTGCAAGGTGTCTCACCATAGGTAAGGGCCTCCAAAATCCCAGTTCATGCACCAGGGATAGATCCTGATCCCACTGCCAGGGGCCCCTTAAACAGATCAAGCTATACAATTGTCTCACTCATGCAAAGGGCCTAGTCCAGACCCATACTCTAATTGTCATTGTAGAGCCTTTGTCCAGTAACTAATGGAAGCAGATGTGGAGATCCAGAGCCAAGCACCAGGCCAAGCTCCAGGAATCTAGTTGAAGAGATGGAAGAAGGATTCTATGAGCAAGGGGCATCAAGATCATAATGGGAAAATCTACAGAGACAACCAAACCAAACTAGTGGAAACTAATGAACTTTAGACTAACAGCTGTGGAGTCAAAACACTCTTAAGATCTCCAGCTGTATTCAGCTTCATAGTATGCAACACACTTCTTTCTCTTGGGCTTGTTGCACTCCCTGTTAGCAGCTCTCCTTAGCAGGTATCTCAGGACTCTAGCATCTCTAAAACCTTGGGGTCTCCAAGTCAATCCAGTTTTCAACTTCATAACTTCACACAATGGCCTTTCTGCAAGGCCTTCATTCAGGGACATCCCTGACACATGCCTACCCTCAATGGCTTTCTTTAGTCATGGAGGCAAATCTATAATCTGTTTCTACTATTCTTAACTCTAAAACCAGAACCACTTAGCCAAAGTTGCCAAGTTCTGCTGATAATTGGGATTAAAACATGGTCCCTTCATTCAATTACATCTTTGCCAGCTTTATGTCTTTCATTGCCTAAGCCTTGATGTCCTGAAATTTGCTCTGTAAACAAAGCTGACCTCAGACTCAGAGATCTGCCAGCCTCTGCCTTTCCAGGGCTGGGATTAAGGACTGTCCCACAACAGCCAGCTCTAAGCTTTTCTTTAGTTTCTTTCAGTAAATTGGAAAGTTTTTTGGGTAGAATCTTATCCTGGGGTCACCACTCCCTTCATTCCATTTCTTAATCCATTTAACTCATTCAACTAGGGATTTAGCTCCATTCTACTTTCCGGTGCTCTTTTTCTCCTCAAAATTTCCTTTTTGCAATTTACCCTGCTCAGCTTGCTCCTTTTCATTATAAATCTTCATTATAGTTACCACTAATATCTACACAACAGAGTCTATACTAGTCTGTTTTGAAATTTCTTTTGCTAGTGGAATTAATCTAAAACTCTTCACTTTAGCCTCAGGTGGACTCTTCAGATAAGGGCAAATGACAGCCACTTTCTTCACCAAAGTATCACAAGATTTATCTCTAGGCAACATACTAGAATTCTTCTCCTCGGAAACATCTTGAGTGAGCCCCCTACAGTTCAAATAACTCTTAGCACCTCTGTCTTCCATGCTTCTACTAGTATGGCACAATAAGCCGTGAGTTCCAAACCCAAAGTCCAAATTTCTTCAAATGAACACATGATCAGGCCTGTCACAACAATACTCCAGTCCCTGGTACCAACTTCTGTCTTAGGGTTTTCTTGTCCATGAAAAGACACCATGACCAGGGCAACTCTTTTAAGGAAAATATTTAATTGAGCTGGCTCACTTACAGTTTCAGAGGTTCAGTACGTTATCATCATAGCAGGGAGCATGGCAGCATGTAGGCAGATATGGTGCTGGAGGAACAGCTGAAAGTCCTACAGGCAGCAGGAAGTAGACTGACACACTGGATGGTATTCTCAAAGCCCCCCCCACACACACAGTGACACACTTCCTCCAACAAGTCCACAACTCCTAATAGCATCAGTCCCTATGAGATTATGGGTGCCAATTATAAACTACTACAGACCCCTTTATTAATTTCTATATCCTAGAAAAATAAAGCTTTTATGATTGAAGAAAGATATGTACTAATCTGTGAATATATAAAGAAAAGTACTGAGGGGGAAGTTTGATACTATGTCCATTTAGAAGGATAATTATTATTAATAGATTCTCTACTAGAGCCTATTACCTACCCAGACATTTGATTTTGGTCCAGCTAATAATACCAGTCATGAGTTCCATCTTGTGCAGTAGACTATAAACACAATCAGAAAATGTTTGGTTATTCCCATAACATTTGTGTGAATATGGCATGTGAGTATGTATTGCTGCACCTGTCCTTATTGTAGCTAGCAGATGTCACAGGTGAGTAAGACATTAAATACTTTTGATGTCATTCATAAGAACTTTTAGCCGTATGCAGAGCTAGCTAGTAGAGATGAAGCATTTAGGTCATAACACCAGTATTTCTACACATTCTATGACTCAAGTATGTGGTGTCTTCAGCATACTCCAAAAGAGTAAAAAGACAAAGGAAATGTTGATGCTGGGGCTCAAGGCTGTTTTGTTTGCAGAAACTTTACTGAGTTAGGTGTTTGGTGAATGAAAAGTACAGTATATCAATAAAGGAATAATCTACCTATCTATTTGATACTTAAGATGAACTTACCTTCTTAAGGATGGTACTACCTTCCTGAGTGCTGGACCATGTCCAGCTGAAATGTTTAGTCACCACCCAGGCCAGAGAATCTGTTCTGTTGATCAAAAGTTAATACTCATTCTGTGGTTGACCTTTTGGAGATACAGCTAGCTTTGAGTCAATAAAGACTGTGTAATCACCTCTCACATACATACTTTATGAGTAATTCCAATAAACTCATTGGTTTCCCAAGCTGGACTTGATAGGATTATTAAAGAATCTGTCCTAAGTGACCTAGTTGGTTTGAATAAATATGTTTTCATGTCTTCCCATAAAATGTCACCAACAAAGGGGTGTGGTGAAAAAGAAACTTTCTTTGCATGCATTAGGAAAGCAGGAGGGCCGGGCGTTGGTGGCACACGCCTTTAATCCCAGCACTTAGCACTCGGGAGGCAGAGCCAGGCGGATCTCTGTGAGTTCGAGGCCAGCCTGGTCTCCCGAGCGAGTTCCAGGAAAGGCGCAAAGCTACACAGAGAAACCCTGTCTCGAAAAACCAAAAAAAAAAAAAAAAAAAAAAAAGGAAAGGAGGAGGAAGGACAACATAGAGACCAGTAAAAATAAGACAAAGAATAACAGAGGAAGGGGATGGATGGAAAGAAAATAAGATTCATTTGTGTAAAAATGTCATAAAGAAATCAATTATTTTCCATTGAATTTAGAAATATACTTCTTTTTTCAAAAATAATTTCCTCAAACTTTCTCTTGTAGAGTCACACCATACATAATACAAATCAAGTGTTTTTTAAGAAATAACTCTCTCACTGTTGAAGCAAAACAAAGGTAATAATAAAGAAAATTACTGTCATATTTTTACAAAATGCTAAAGAAAGAATAATCACTTTCATTTACCAAAAATGGCAGGAAGGAAACCAAACGTATAATAGTATAAATTGGGTGAAAATATTCAATGACATGAATCTGTTACCCACAAAAATTATATAGAATTGTAGAAGAGCACACTTATTATGAAGAGTTCTGAGATGATGATTCTTAATAATATCAATCAGCATGCATTTTCAAAATACCAATCTGAGAGCAAGTAAAATCATAAGTTTTTTAAAGGGCTGGAGCTATTTCAATAGATACAAATTTGGTCATGAAAATTTAAACAGGATATTGTTTCAATGGAAAACTGATTTCCAAAGAAACAGTAATAAGTACCCTCATAATATTACCAGTAGACAACACCATCCCTAGTATAACCTTTTCAGAGTGTGAATATGTTCATTGATTTCATGAGATGCCTTATAAACATGAAGAGCTACAGTTACAGGCTAATCTATTTGTCCAGCATATAAAGCTATGGATTTCAAGTCTATTTAAATGTTTTTTTCTTCTTTATGTTTATGAATATTTTATTATTCCTTAAGTTTGACATTAGATAGTTATTCATTCTTTTGACCAAACTGATATTTAACATGTCAAAACATATTATCTTTGAAAATATTATTAATATTAAAACTTCACTCACAATTTCATTTGTATATCTAGTAAATTGTTTATATTTGCCATACTCCTTTATTATCTTTTATCATCATTCCATGTGTTTTTACTTGCTATATTATTATGTTGGAAACATTGTTCTGAAATCAACTACAATTGTTTTGAAGAGTACAGGATAAGATCACCTTAATGTTGATAATACATTTGTCAAGTACTTTGCCTTCTGCTCTAATTTACTTTAAGAGAATAAACTAATAAACATTACCATCCTATATACCAACCATTGCTGCAGAAATTTAAAACTAGTTTCTCTTTTTCTTCCTGTTAAGGAATTTGATGATGAATTTTTGCTAACAGTTAATGTGTAATAAGAAATTAGATTCACAATGACTGACTTCAAATCCTGCTTTAGCTCTTCAGAAAAAAATTTTTACACACAATAATTTCAAATGTTTCATTTTCATATGTTTGATTTTCATCTTCAGAAAAGCAAACCCAAAGTATCATATTATAGATATAAGATAATGAAATAATGACTTTAAAATATGTAAACCATAAAACACATCTGTCCAACAATAAGTAGATGGCAACTATTACAAAAGAGAGTAGCTACCTAGGTAATCTATAAGGGATCTCGCTGTTGTGTTGTTACTACAATAGAGTACCAGAGTCTCCATAATTTATTCTCTTTTTTTTTTTTTTTTTTTTGGTTTTTCGAGACAGGGTTTCTCTGTGTAGCTTTGCGCCTTTCCTGGAACTCGCTCGGGAGACCAGGCTGGCCTCGAACTCACAGAGATCCGCCTGGCTCTGCCTCCCGAGTGCTAAGTGCTGGGATTAAAGGCGTGCGCCACCACCGCCCGGCTCATAATTTATTCTTTATAAGAGGAAAATTATCCATTATTTTCTGTGAGCTGGAGATTCTGATTTCAAAGTATTGATAGTGGACAATGTCCTTCATTCAATCTATTTCACTCCAAGATAAAAATTGAATGTAAAAGATCATGAAGAGGAAGACAGTATGAACTTGAGGACACTTCTACAACAAACCTACTCCAGATAATGAACCACTCTTGGGCATATATCCAAGGCATGCTCAGTCATACCACAAGGACACTTACTCAATTATGTTTTTAGTAGCATTATTCATAATAGCCAGAACGTGGACATAACTAGATGCCCCTCAACCTAAGAATGGATAAAGAACATGAGGTATATGTACACAGTAGAGTATTACTCAGCCATAAAAAGCAGTGACATCATGAAATTTGCAAGCAAATGGATGGAACTAGAAAATATCATTCTGAGTGAGGTAACCCAGACTCAGAAAGACAAACAAAATATGTACTCACTCATAAGTGGATACTAGATGTGAAACAAAGGATAACCAGACTGCAACCCACAGCTCCAGAGAAGCTGGGTAACAAGGAGGACCCTCAGAGGGACACAGGGATTGCCCTGGGAAGGGGAAATAGATGAGATATCCACTAGCAAACTTGAGGTGTGGGGGACAATAGAGGGTAGGGGATGGGGGATGAGAACATAAGGGAATGGGATGGTTGAGCAGTGGTTGAACAGGGATGGAGTGGGAGAGCAATGAAAGAGATACTGTGATAGAGGGAGACATCATGGGGATAGGAAGAAACCTGGTGCTAGGAAAATCCCAGGAATCCACAAGGATGACACCAGCTTAGACTACTAGGAATAGTGGAGAGGGTACCTGAGCTGGCTTACCCAGTACTCAGATCAGTGAATACTCTGTCATCATAGAGCCTTCATCCAGTACCTGATGGGTAGAGAAGGCTGGGGGGAGTGGAAGGAGGCTAGGAGAGGGGGATATGGATCTGTGGTTGGTATGTAAAATGAATAAAACAATTCTAAAATTAAAAAATGAACAAAGGAACAAACAACAGCAACAAAAAACACTCCACCCATAAGGATACAGCTTTGGGAGGCCCAATCATTTCTGTAGGTCTGGCTTCCGAAGACTACTGCATTGGTAAGTACATTTCCAACCGGAAATTTGGAGAACACTTTCAAATCACAGCATCAAAGCAGATTAAAATCTAGATTTGTCTGATTCAAAACATTATTGTTTCTTCATTATATAATATTATCTTCTGGAAATAAATATATCGTTGATAAAATAGTCCTCTGGAAGTCCTTTGATGCAGGTGATATTAAATTTGAAAATAGAACTTAATTAGGCCACAGAATTAAACAGTCATCTTAGTGATGGCATTTGTGAACCAAAGGACTCATCTAATTGTTTTCTTTGCAGCTCAGTCAGGTGGATTTGCAAGAGAAAAGAAATGCTGATGAGACACTGTACTGACCCACTTTGTCTTCCTGCAGATGGTCCCAGCTGGAGTAATGTGTACTTATTGTTCAAACAAGAACATTTTTTTTTAACTTTTCATTACATGTCTCCCAGGAAATAAAAATATAAATGTTGATGTGTTATCTGCAGTGGGGGAGAAATAGGCCTGATATTCATAGGAGCCAAATCCCATATGAAATCATTCTCACATTATAAGAGAAGCAATGGTTTATAACTGGAAAGATACAAAAACAGGTGTTTGTCGTTGTTTTATATTTTAATCTCACTACAAATACACATAATTTTGAAATTTACCTTAAAATTAAACAAAAAAGAAATACTCTTTTGCATCTATTCCTATAAACACACAGTTCCAAGGAACGTCTTGAAGTGATAAGGAATGAAAGAATGGCAGGTACAGACCAAGGGAACTCTTTATCTCCCTGATGTTGATAATATGCTGACATATTATCTGATTTCCTGATATTGGAGATTACGTGCAGCTAAGAAATAAAAGCAAGCAGAAGCAGCAAGAATAGTGCATACCCACCGCCATGCATTTTGGAGGAAGAACCTGTGCGATCCAGCAGTACCTCCGTAAGTACTCTTGAGAATATGGATCAGCAACAGAAAATGTTTAAGACCATACCATGGAGCATGGTAGTTTTTTTTTTCTATCTGTAGCAAGGACATACCCTAGTTACGGGAGAGGAATAATCACTCTTGATTCAGACTTGGTATAACACTCATTTATTCACACAATAAGATTACAAGCAACATTTATCCTGTCTTCCAAATGGAAGCAGGAGTACTTCTCCAGGTGTACATGTCCGGACTTGCCACGTCTGTTCCTCTGGATCTTGGGTCAGCCATGTCTGCACTGGGGACAGGATCTCACGTCTCTGGCGGAGGAGAGTCGTCTCACGTGAGGGCCTGACAAGCTCTGTTGGTCCGGTCTGAGGCTTCATCTTTTATATTCTTTTCTGGCTAGGTTTCTAGTCTTATCCCTACTTCTACACATAGCTATAGCTTATCACTACTCCAATTTGTGGTTTACTTACATCATTCTATTGCTTATCACTCCCGACCAGGTTTGTTCACCCTAAGCCTTACATGTTCCTTACATTATCATTGTGAGACAAAAATGAGCCATCTTAGAAATAAGACCAAAATGCTTTCACTCAAAAACTAAGGCCTAAGATTTCTCCTTCTAGGAATAGGCCAATAGTTACTGAAACAAGTCAGTCCAGATTCCAGAAACCAGGAAGTGTAAAAGTACAGAGTCACAAGATAGTCACGAGGTAATGACTGCAGGACTATGGAATGTCCTCTCCCTGGTTTCCAGGGTAACTGACCACAGAAATGTCCCCACCTGAGGGCAGCCAATGAGAAATGGTGGCGGGTAATCACTCCCTTAGAAGTAAGATTAAGCCATGATTTCTAGAAAGCCCCTAGAAGCAAGCCAATCAGAATTGTACCCGTACTAGCACCCCTAAATGATGTAACCTTGTGATTTTTCCCTTTAAAAACTGAGCTTGCAGATAGGTGGGCACTTCCTCCAGCCTCCACTGTGTTGGATGTATTGGACGAAGTCCCTGCCTAGGTTTGTATTGCTTTTGGATATCCAGAATAAAACCTTGCTTTTGCATTCCGGCATGCTCGTCTTTGGTGGTCTCTCTGGGGGGTCTCGATCTGGGCACAACAATCATAATAGAAAACATGGCCCAGTAACATATTTCCTTTTCTTAGGCTCATAGCATACTGTGATATCAGTGAAATGGTCTTGAAGATCTTTGAGAAAGTGATGTCTTTTTGTTAAACAGTTGGGTTCCATTTTCCAGGATAGACTGCAGATAAAGAAGAGAGAGAGGGGGAGAGAAAGAAACATAGCCTCAGATATGGTGGTATTTTATTTGTACTGAAATGTGATTTGTATGTTAATAAATAAAGTTGCCCAGGGGTCAGAGCTATTAGAGCCATAGCAAAAGCTGGGCAGTGGTGGTACACACCTTTAATCCCAGCACTTGGTAGGCAGAGCTAGGTAGATCTCTGTGTGTTCAAGGATACAGCCAGCATTGGAGACACACGCCCTTAATCTCAATACCAACCATGGAAGACCTGGAGGTCTGTACAGACAGGCAGTGACGAGACGGTCATGTGGTTGGGTTTACAACCAATGAGAAGGCAGAACAGAAAGTTTTTATAAAGACAAACACACAGGAAGTAGCTCTCTTGGCTGAAGAGGATCACCGAAGCAGGAAGGGTAAGGCTCTTAGCTCTGGCCTCTTGGGCTTTTATCATTTTTTTTTTTTTTTTTTTTTTTTGGTTTTTCGAGACAGGGTTTCTCAGTGTAGCTTTGCGCCTTTCCTGGAGCTCACTTGGTAGCCCAGGCTGGCCTCAACTCACAGAGATCCGCCTGCCTCTGCCTCCCGAGTGCTGGGATTAGAGGCGTGCGCCACCAACGCCCGGTGGCTTTTATCTTTATATTGGCTCTGTTTTTCTTATTTAATAAGACAGTTACTTCTACACTCAGACACTTGTGACAATGACAGTCTTACATGCAGTGAGGCTCAGAGGCAAATGGCAAGGCCTGCCTCTGATCCATGTGTGCATGTTGAGAGTCTGTGCAGAAAATGTCAACCATGGCTTACTTCCCCCAAATATTTATGGGCTGAAGACTGCTCTCCTACAAGGAGTGCTCCTACAAAGATTAGCTAAGCCTGTATCCTTCATCCAGAGCACATCATAAACACTTCCTACTTGTTTATCTGTGTATGTTAGCCTAGCATTCTTGTTCAGCAGTAACCCTACTTCCTCTACTGAACTGTATAGAATAAACACTGTGCCCATCTGGAGTACTTAACTTTTTCCACCAGAGAGCTCAATTCAGCCAAAACAAGCTTTCCTGAGTGCCTGTGTCTTTCTGTCTTTCATGAATTTTCTTGCCACCACTAGTAAAGGCCAAGTTCCCTAGAAGCCGTGCAAGGATTCAGAAATATTAATGAATTTTTGCTTGCTATGCTATATCATGTTTATTCTCTCTCTCTCTTTCTTTTTCACTGTAGCCTTTGAAGCCTGTCCTTGAACTCACTGTGTAGACCAGGTTGCCCTCAGACTCACAGAGATCCACCTGTCTCTGCCTCCCAAGTGTCGGGATTAAAGGCGTGTACCACCACTGCCTGGCTTATATCATGTTTATTCTAATAACAAGAGCAATGTTTATTTACCAGAGTCCATGTGACAGGTCACTGTCATATTTCATTTCCAGTTCTAATGGATCCTATGTTCTTTGCTTGATCAACATAACCAGAGATCTAGGATTTTTTTACAACTTTGGAGAAAAATAGATTTAGCATGTATTATGAATTAAGGAATAAACTTAAACATTCACTCTTCAGTCAGTTGATAATAGCAAATGGAAATTTTACAAAATAACTAGAATAAGAAAATATATAAACATGGCAAAGAATATGCTACTGCTTACATGATACAGAAGAAAGTCAGCTCAGCTAACCTAGAAAGTAGAGATATTAACATATTTTGAATTTCATAGTCCTGTGTCAGAGTGATAAAGAATCGAAATGCTACAAAGGATCTTCTAAAATTGTAATTCTTTACACTATTATCCCATACAAAACATGTGTCTTATTTTACTACAGAAAGTCTTCCTAAAGAACATATTTTAAACCTTTCCTGATTTTAATCTTTGAATTGAAATTACAGGACAGTAACTTAAGCAAAGACATCTATTAAATCAAATATCATCCTACCTCTGTCTAAATTGTGGCTTACTGTCAGAAAATAAAGGAAATTTAATTTTTCATTTAAAACCAATAACATTGGCTGTCTTCACTATATCTTTTCTTATAGACCAAATGTTTACTGTGTTTTAGGCAGGCTTGTGACTGCTTATATAAAAAGACTAAATTAACCACATTTTTAAGAGCAAGTTGTGAAATTACACAAATGTACAGATGAAGAGAAGTACCACAAATTTACATTTCCTTCTTTTAATCAATCAGTATCCATTGTCACCAAATGACAACCTAAACTGTTGTCTTTCCCACTTATTACAGAACAATGATACACTATGTACCCTTTGTAATATGACTGCTATCCCTTAATTTTGATATGGGCCCCTGTTGTTCCTGGTGCAGAAGGCAGGTGTTTACGTCTTGAACTGCAAGCAGGAATTAAAAGAGCAAACTGGAAATTGTGTAGGTCTTTAACCTTTCAAAGTCTCTCTTTAGTGACATACTTCCTCCAACAGTGCTAGCCCTTTTGAATCTCCCTAAATAATGCCACAAACTGGGGACCAAGTGTTCAAAAACACAAGCCTATAGTGGACAGTCTCATTCAACCTACTATGGTCAATTTAATCACTTAATATTTAAAATGAGACTTGAGTTGTGTTAATCATAATAGACATTTAAGTAATTTACCCTGTGAGTATGTGTGAATCCAGGAAGGATATTTTAATATACCCAAAAACTATGAAATAGTCCAATGGATAGTTTAAAAAAAATAAAAGTGTATGTGCATGTGAAAATAAGAGCAGAAAGGCATACACAAGATTATTGTCCAGTAAGGAAATACAAATCCAAACTAAAGTAAATGCATACCTGCTCAAGGACCCAAGGTAAAACATAACTCTGATGCTACAATGAACATAGCTATGATACAATTCTCATTGTTGGCATCAGAGGCAAGGACTTTCTGAATAAGGACTCTGTACATTCAGGAAATAATACTAATAATCAAAAAGTGGTACTTTATTAAATA
The DNA here is from genome assembly GCA_902168425.1 of Peromyscus attwateri. Lineage (NCBI taxonomy): Eukaryota > Metazoa > Chordata > Mammalia > Rodentia > Cricetidae > Peromyscus > Peromyscus attwateri. The sequence goes on along the minus strand of CABHPP010118832.1, from coordinate 6,983 downwards.
AAAAATTCAAATGTTTAGGGTGGAAAGATGGCTCAGCAGTTAAGAGTACACAAGGTACTGTTTTTTTTTAAATTAAGAGATTTTCTATTTATTTTACATACCAACCACAGATTCCACTGTCCTCCCTCCTCCTGCATCTGAGCTTTCCCCCACAATCCCCCCCATTCCCATCTCCTCCAAGGCAGAGTCTCCCAAGGGGAGTCAGCAGAGTCTGGTACATTCAGTTGAGGCAGGTCAAAGTCCCTCCTCCCTGCACCAAGGCTGCATAAAGTGTCTCACCATAGGCACTTGGCTCCAAAAAGCCGGCTCATGCACTAGGGACAAGTCCTGATCTCACTGCCTGAGGTCCCCATAAACAGTCCAAGCTAAACAACTCTCTTGCCTATCCAGAGGGCCTAGTCCAGTACCATGGGGGCTCCTCAGCTATTGGTCCACAGTTCATGTGTTTCCACTAGTTTGGTTAGTTGTCTCTGTACTTTTTCCAGTCACGGTCTTGATATCTCTTGCTCATAGAATCCCTCCTCTCTCTCATCAATTGGACTCCTGGAGCTCTGCCTGGGACCTGGTTGTGGATCTCTGCATCTGCTTCCATCAGTCACTGGATGAGGGTTCTATGATGACAGTTAGGGTATTCAGCCATCTGATCACCAGAGTAGGGCAGCTCAGGCACCCTCTGGACTATTGCCAGTAGTCTGTGGTGGAGTCATCCTTGTGGATTCCTGGGAACTCCCCTAGCACTCTGCTTCTACCTATTCCCATGGTTTCTTCATTTATCATGGTATATCTTTCCTTGCTCTTCCACTCTGATCCTGTTTCATCTAGAACCTCTCACTCCCCTAAGCTCTCATCCCCTGTCCTTTGCCCTCCATTATCCCCCTCCCTTACCCCCAGTTTGCTCATGTAGATCTCATCCATTTCTCCATCACTGGGCAATCCATGTGTCCTTCCTAGGGTCCTCCTTACTAGCTAGCCTCCCTGGAGCTGTGGGTTGCAGTCTGGTTATCTTTTGCTTTACATCTAGTATCCACTTATGAGTGAGTACATACCATGTTTGTCCTTCTGAGTCTGGGTTATCTCACTCAGAATGATGGAAAGATCTCCCATGCTCAGGGATAGGTAGGATTAACATCGTAAAAATGTCAATCTTACCAAAAGCAGTCTACAGATTCAATGCAATCCCCATCAAATTCCCAACACAATTCTTCACAGACCTGCAAAGAATAATACTCAACCTCATATGGAAAAGCAAAAAACCCAGGATAGCTAAAAGAATTCTGCACAATAAAGCAACCTCTTGAGGCATCACAATCCCTGACTTCAAGCTCTACTATAGAGCTACAGTAATAAAAACAGCTTGGTATTGGCATAAAAACTGACATGTGAATGAATGCAATCGAATTGAAGACCCTGACATTAATCCACACACGTATGAACACCTAATTTTTGACAAAGAAGCCAAAATTGTACAACGGAAAAAAAGAAAACATCTTCAACAAATGGTGCTGGCATAACTTGATTTCAACATGTAGAAGATTGCAAATAGATCCATATCTGTCACCATACACAAAATTTAAGTCCAAGTGGATCAAAGACCTCAACATAAATCCAGTTACTCTGAACCTGATAGAAGAGAAAGTAGGAAGTAGTCTTGAACACATTGGAACTGGAGATCACGGGGTACTTTCAAAGGAATTATTTCCCAGTATCAAATTGGACATCTCACAAATACCAGTAACTCCAGTTTCAAGGGACCTGAAGCTCTTTGGAGGTCTCCCAGTGTACCTACACTAAGTGCTCATGCCCACATATAGATGCAAATGTAAACAGGAAAATCACACTATAATCCAATAGCCCCAGGGAAGTTAGATAAAGAAGTGAAGTCTAGGGAGGAAGCATGGATCTCCCTGGAAAGGGGAAATAGAATAGATTCTATTGGTGGACCAGGGGCAGGTAAGTATAATAACAGAGGGAACCAGACGGAGGAGAAAGGGACAGAGGAATAGAGTTTGGGAAGAGATAACTGGAATAGGTAGACATTTTGGGGGTTATATGAAAACCTAGTACAGTACAGACTTCTTGGAACTTATGAGGACTCCAGTGAGGACTCCTAGTAATGGTGCATATGGAGCCTGACCAGGACATCTTCTGTAAACAGACTTGGCTACCAGTAATGGAATAGGATACCAACCAAACCACAAAACCTACCTAGGACCCACAACCTGTCCTTCCTGCTAGATGCTATGGGGAAATAGTGGTTTAGAGCTTGTGGGAGTTGCCAACCAATGACTGGTCTAATGAGACAATCCACTAGAGGGAACTATGACAGACACTGCTAGGATAGCTAGAATCCAGAACCTATGTGTTTTAGAAACCTAGCTTAGAATCAAACAAGACTGACAAAAAAAAAAATCAAAAGAAATTATTTCTAATGATATTCTGCTATACTCATAGATAGGTGCCTAACCCAATCATCATCAAAGAGGTTTCCTTCAGCAGCTGATGGGAGCAGATACAGAGACCCATAGCTAAACATTACGGGGAACTCAGGGAACCCTTTCGAACAGGAGAGGGAGGATTATAGGAGCCAGAAAGGTTGAGAACACTAAATAAGCCTCAGAGAATCAACTAAGCAAGTGCATAGGGGCTCATAGAGACTGAAGTGGCAACCACGAAGCCTGCATGGGGCTGCCTAGGCTTCCTGCATACATGCTGTGGGTTTTTTATAGCTTGGGATGTTTATTGGATTCCTAACCGTGGGAATGGTGGTGTCTCTGACTCCTTTGCCTGCTTTTCTCCTGCTAGGTTGCTTCATCCAGCTTTGATATGAGGGTTTATGCCTAACCTTATTGCACCTTGTTACGCTGTGTTCAGTTGATATCACTGGGAGGCCTGCTCTTTTCTGAAGGGAAATGAAGGAGCAGTGGATCTAGGGACAGAGGAGGTGGGGAGTTGTGAGAGGAGGGGAAGGAAGGGAGGTTGTTGTTGGAATGTATTGTTTGAGAACAACGAACAAAAAAAATTAGATGTAAATTGTAACATTACATTATAATAATGATAGAAATTTATAACATTTGGGAGATACTAGATAAGATGCCATTTTTAAGTTAATCTTGTAGTTTTTATTATTACATATACACTATTAAGTGTAACATAAAAGAGTAGAAATAAGGATTATCTTTGTAAGTAAATGTTTTATTAATTCCTTGATAATTTCAAACGTAAATAAATAAACAAAAATGTAAAAATTTTTTAAAAATAAGTAACCCAAACAAGAAGAATAAAAAGCAAAAATAAACAGAGAATCCATCTGCAAAACCAAAGAAATATGTGAAGGGAGAGCCTACATAACAAGAGAAACTCCTTACCAGTTGAAAAATGATCTATGTTACAAAATGAACATGACAAACTAAACAACAAGCTACCAAAAAAACAAGCAATAAATAGAGTAATAAAGAGATAATGCTCACAAGATATAATCACGACATTAAAAGCTGTTCAACCTTACTGTCAAACACAGAAATGCAAGTAAAATCTGTACTATTATTCAGTTAGAGTGTCAGTCAAACGCTGGTGAGAATGCCGAGGAAAGGGAGTTCTCATATACTATTAGTGGGGTGTGAATTAGTACAGCAACTGTGAAAATCAGTATGGAAGTTTCTCAAAACAGTAAAATATATCCACCATATAGCCTAACTGTATCACTCCTGAAGATTTATTTAAAGGATTTCAGATCAATATACTATGAAGATACTTGCACACAAGTGTTTATTGCAGCACTATTTATAATTGCTGTTACAAAACCAACATAGATACCCTCAAATAGAGGAACAGATAAATAAAATAATATATATATATATGCATATATGTATAACAAAATTGTATTTTTTATTATTTTGTCATTTGCATAAAGATGGTCAGAGACAGCAATATTAATTAAACTATGCCAATTCCCAAAAGAAACATACTGCTGTGGGATGGTCTGTATGTCAAGTTGCTCTGATTGGTCAATAAATAAAACACTGATTGGCCAGTGGCCAGGCAGAAAGTATAGGCAGGACAAGGAGGAGAAGAATTCTGGGAAGTGGAAGGCTGAGGTGGAGACACTGCCAGCTGCAGCCATGACAAGCAGCATGTGAGGATGCCGGTAAGCCACAAGCCACGTGGCAAGGTATAGATTTATAGAAATAGATTAATTTAAGATGTAAGAACTAAAGCCAGGCGGTGGTGGCACACGCCTTTAATCCCAGCACTCGGGAGGCAGAGGCAGGCGGATCTCTGTGAGTTCGAGGCCTGCCTGGGCTGCCAAATGAGTTCCAGGAAAGGCACAAAGCTACACAGAGAAACCCTGTCTCGAAAAACCAAAAAAAAAAAAAAAAAAAAAAAAAGATGTAAGAACTAGATAGCTAGAAGCCTGAGCCATTAGGCCAAACAGTTTAAATAATATAAGTCTCTGTGTGTTTACTTGGTTGGGTCTGAGCGACTGTGGGACTGGCCGGTTAGAGAGATTTATCCTGACTGTGGACCAGGCAGGAAAACTCTAGCCACAATATACTGAATATTTTCTCTAACTTATGACTCTTCAGTTTTATATAGATACATAAAATCATGCAATGTACATATGACATAAAAGTAGAAGTAGAATTCTTTACGTGATAAAACAAAACTAATTAAAATGAGATGAGTGAGATATGAGAGTAGTCTCAACATATGATATTTCAATGTCCAAAAATACATTTAATAATATCAACAGATAATACCAATGTTATTCTTAGCATAAATGCCTCATGTTTATTTTAAAGTTTAAAAGACATGATATTAATTCAATATGATTATTTTAATTACTATTGGAATAGTCAGCTATGCCATACATACATATGAAAAATACAGAAACAGATCAACACCATAGATTTACAAATATGTTGTGACAAAGCGCATTAATATTTATGATTGCATTGAAAGTAAATTAAAATGTTGTTAAAATAAATAAGATTCAGCATAAATGAGTATAAAGGGAAATGAATCACAATCTCATTAGAAACAGAAAAAGTGGTTTGAAAAAAACAAAGCATCAACATTATTTCACAAGAAATGCGACAATGGAATAGAACTACAAGACAGGATGTTTGCTTATCATTTTCCCCACAGTGATCTTACTGATCATGGGGAACATTAAGAGTACAGAGGAAAATGCAAATGTAAATGACAAGTGGGAAACACTTCTCACAGATATCCAAAACTTCTGAGTGTCTACAGTTGGAAAGCTTTACAATAGCAAATGTCATGGAGATGATAGAAAAACTTGAACTATCATAAAATACTTGTGGGATGTCAGAATGTGTCTCTTTATGAAAATTTTAGAAGTGCTCAAAAAGTTTAAAATGATCTCCTCTATGGTACAGTGCACAGTCACACACACACACACACACACACACACACACACACACACATACACACACACACATTCACAAAACTGTTAATAGCATATTATCATCATAGACTGTTCAGTAGTCAAAACTAGAAATAAGACAACTGAATGTCAAATGGCACATAGGTGCATTAATTAAGATATATACATTCACTAGAACACTAACAAATAATGAGAGGGGAAGACTGTAGATAATATAACAACAGTGAATCTCAAAAATCACATGAATTACACTAATCCAGTGGTGAAGAATATGCAGGAAGGATTAACTTTATGAAAATATAGAAATGTGTTAGAGGTTGCCCTGACAATGATGACAAGATTATTATCCTCCAATTTTAGATTGTAGGGAAGCTAAAAATGTTCACATGACTTCTCTCTTCATGCTGATCTTAAAACATACATGGTCATTTACTGATTCTATTCCTTATAAAGTCATTTATCAAAATTTACTATCATTAGATTATTATATTTTGCATAATACTGCTTTTTTGTGTAAAAATAGGTTTAAAAACTAATTTTTCATAAGAAGAAAACTGGATAGAATAAAAATCTAACACAATATTTTTTATTTGTAATTTTTCTAATTCTTCTCAAATCCCATTTTTATGCATTAAGTGACAATCAAACAAGGACAATTTTTAAACATTGTATTTCTTTTCAAATACCTGTATTTTATGTTTTCATATGAAGAAAGTAGGTGATAACTTCTTAAGGAACAAGAGTTGCAAATATATTCACATAGTCTGACCACATGCACACTGGGCACAAGGAAATGTAATTATGAAAGTTCCAATTACAGGCATGGACAAACACATGCTTAGGAATGAAATGTACCCCAAAACAATATAAACAAATAATACACTAGAATGCTTTATGCTCTACACCAGATTGTCCTACTGTATTGATTAATGTGTGAATGGTGGAAAATAACCTGAGAATTTACCTTATTTAACACGTTATAGCTCAGAATTTAAAAGCGCAGACTTACTGTGGTTGTGAATTACATAGTTATTGTGTTTGTGAATTTTCAGCTAACTCTTTCTAGCTAATATAATTTTAAGTACTTTGTGGTTTGATAGTTCTTAAATATTACTATTAACAAATCTTGTCAATGTCAAAAGATATGCATTTTAACATAGATATCAATATATGATTGTACATGAAGCTTGAAAAGATACAATAATATTTTTGCTATAATGTTTTGGAGATGTGAATACATTGATTTTTGTACTATTAACCTTAACCTATTTAATCATACAATGTGATAAGGACCATACAATGATCTATATTTCCTTATTGTTATTTTTTTTTTTGAGCTGAGGATCGAACCCAGGGCCTTGTGCTTGCTAGACAAGCACTCTACCACTGAGCTAAATCCCCAACCCTTTACTGTCATTTTTAATTAAATTCAATATATAACTCTTAACCTTAAAAAGTCTTTAGTTTTCTACACAGTTAATAATCAAATGTCATTGAATCACTGTGGATTTATGCATAACAAGTTTAATAGAATCTCAGTCTTAAAAACCAAGTGTTTTAGAAATAAACATTGGAT
>CABHPP010118831.1:6123-32215 GCA_902168425.1 Peromyscus attwateri | reverse complement strand
GTTTGCAGGCAAATGGATAAAACTAGAAAATATCATCCTGAGTGAGGTAACTCAGACTCAGAAAGACAAACATGGTATGTACTCACTCCTAAGTGGATACTAGATGTGAAGCGAGGGATAACTAGACTGCAACCCACAGCTCCAGGGAGACTGGCTGGTAGGGAGGACCCTGGGAGGGACACAGGGATCGCCCAGTGAGGGAGGGGTGGATGGGATCTACATGAGCAAGCTGGCGATGAGGGGGGTAATGGAGGGCAAGGGACGGGAGAATGAGCTTAGAGGAGCAGGAGGTTCGAGCTGGATCAGGAGCAGAGTGGGAGAGCAGGGAAGGAGAAACCGTGATGGGTGAAGGCGCCATGGGAATAGGGAGAAGCGAGTGCTAGGGAAGGTCCCGGGAATCCACTGGCAGTGGTTGAGAAGGTGCCTGAGCTGACCTACTCTGGTGATCGGATGGCTGAATACCCTAGCTGCCATCACAGAACCCTCATCCAGGGACTGATGGAAGCAGATCCAGAGATCCACAGCCGGGTCCCAGGTGGTGCTCTAGGGGTCCAGTCGATGAGAGAGGGGAGGGATTCTTTGAGCAAGAGATATCAAGACCATGACTGGAAGGAGTGCAGAGACAAGTAGCCAAACTAGTGGAAACACATGAACTGTGGACCAATAGCTGAGGAGCCCCCGTGGTACTGGACTAGGCCCTCTGGATAAGCGAGACAGTTGTTTGGCTTGAACTGTTTAGGGGGCCCCCAAGCAATGGGACCGGGACCTGTCCATAGTGCATGAGCCGGCCTTTTGGAGCCTGGTGCCTATGGTGGGACACTGCACAGCCTTGGTGCAGGGAGGAGGGGCTTGGACCTGCCTCAACTGAATGTACCAGGCTCTGCTGACTCCCCATGGGAGACCTTGCCTTGGAGGAGATGGGAGTGGGGGGTGGGTTGGGGGGAAGGGCTGGGGGTGGGAGGAGGGAAGACGGGGGAAATCTGTGGTTGATATGTAAAATGAATGGAAAACTTAATTTTAAAAAAAAAAGGAAAAAAATTTCATGGCTCTTGGAATATTCTCTACTTATCAGAAGCATAATTAGTATATTCATTGCAGTGATCAAAATAATTTGTAGTCCTTTAAGACTGAAGGGTGCTTCCTTACTCTTGGTCACTACTGTTACCTCTAACGAATGCTGGGACAAAAGTGTTCTGGCTTTCTGGAGGTGGTCTGGATAAACATCATCACTGTCAGCAGAATAAGCATTTGGTTGCATTTTCCAAGGCTGTGAAGAGCTCTCTGGCCAGTGAGGGGAGCCATTGGGCTGGCACAGGAGTTTGCTAAGCTCTACTGCACACTGCTCTCTTTGTGAGAGGCCTTTATTTCCTGACCGCCTTTCCTAATTGCTACAAGAGGCCCATGTGTTAAGAGAGAGCTTTAAAGGAATTAGTGACAGTGACGGTACGTTACAAAGACATTCCACACATAAATTCTACACACAATCATTTTTAGCTGAATCTGAAGAGTTTATTGCCTTCTATGTTTCATGGAAAATGTAACATATGTTTCTTCGGCACAGCTCTGAAATGCAGAGCATAGCTGGGTGAGACCAATTTCTACTCCTAGTCCACTTCTCAGGACCAAACCATCAACTGTTCCACTGTAATTAAATATTTCTTGCAGTCCTTGGACACCATGCTTAACATTTATTAATTTTCTCCTTTCAATACAGGCAGCAATTCACCGTTGTCTTTCAGTTCCTAAAAGTTAAAAAAAAAGCAGGTATGTGTGAGTGTACAGTCATGCAAAAAAAAAAAAAATGTATCTAAGCAATAAGCTTTTACCCATATCTGACACCAAAAGGGTATCTACTGAGCTAAACTTTCAAGTTTTCAACATGTCAACATTCTTACACCATAAATCAAAGTACAAGGCACAGCAGTAGAGCATTGGCCTAACATGCCAAGGCCCTGGGTTCAAGTCTCCCTCTTCTCTCTCCTCTCCTCTTTCTCTGCACAAGTAAAAATGAACATAAACTATACGTTAGAATTTATTTTAAAGCAAATATAGCCACCTTTGTATTCATGGAGACTGACTGTGGATTCACTACAGACCAAGAACAGTCTTTACAGAAGATGGTGTGTAGAAGACACAGTACACACCACTCGAATGCTGAACTTGGTCTCCAAGTTATAATGTGAATGTTATTATGCTGTGTTGCTTGGGAAATAATGACAAGGAAAACACTGGTACATTGTTGGGAGCATAAAGGTCCGTGTACCCACAGATCTCCAGGGAAACTAGGAATAAGCATGCAGGATTGTTTTTTTTAATGTAAAAGATGGAAAACCTGTTCTTCTATCCAGAAAGCTGGGAAGTGGAGGTGATTAATAGCCTGGTGATTAGAATTATCTGTTGTGCCAGGCCATATCAATCTTCTACAACCAGGTCCAGAAGTGGCTAGTAATCTAAATGACCATTATATTACTTGTATAGCCATAGGCTCCCCAAGCTCCCACAACCAGAACCTGAGATACCTAATAATCTAAATGGACCCTTACATTATCCGTATAGCCAGGGGCTCCCCCAAGCTCCCATAACCAGGACCAGAGGTGGCTAATAGCCCAAATAACCTCTTTGCTATCTGTATGACTGAACCAGGCTAGATAGATCCTTCCTTAGGCCCTTAAGCTAGCACAGGTAGCCTATCTCTAGAACCCATCTTCTTGGAGAAATGACATGTACTTGAGTTTCAATGCAATTATCTTCGTTGTGCACCAGGGACTGTATTACACCAGGAACATTTTTCTAAATTATACTGGGTTTAAATACGTTGGCAATAAACCGCCCAGCATCAGACTCCCTGAAGTTTGATCCAGGTTGACAAGTCAATCTGAACTGAGTTTTCATTCTCCCTCTTCTTGGTTTGCTTCCCTGCCTGACATGACACCTGCAAGAACTCCCTCAGTACATGTTCACAACAGACTACAAAATGTTGAGACAGTGTCTCATTATGTAGCTCTGGCTGTCCTAGAATCACTATGTAGACCAGGCTGACCTTGAACTCAAAGAGATCTGTCTCTGCCTGTCAAGTGCTAGGATTAAAAGCATGTACATACCACCAAGTCCAGCTTCTACAGAGTGTGTGTGTGTGTGTGTGTGTGTGTGTGTGTGTGTGTGTGTGTTATCTTCAGTGACTGAATCTGCACATCTAGAACCCACAGATAGGAGAGTTGGCAAAACAATCTCAGGTTACAAAGTCAACCACTGAGCCCAGCCAGCCATAGTTCAGGTTCAGGCACACAACCGATCAGGCAGCCTTCAGTAGCACAAGCTAACAGTCTGCTGCACCACAATCCATTTTTCTAATCTCCAAGTTTATAACTAAGCTATGGTGAGAAGCAGATGAACTCCACATAATAAGAAGAATCTTTCCCTCTGATTCTGATACACTGAAGAGCTTCTCTCTCCTCTAAGAACAGACAGCTCAGACATCTTCGCTAGGCATTTTAAATCATTCAAACAAAGGCTCCAAGTCCAAGCACTCCTCACTTCCTCTAGTGTCTGTCAATAGCGGCCTTTTCCAGGACACCAGACTGAACAAGTCAGAGTTATTGACCCAGTCAACAAAAAGTACCAAAGCTCTAACAGAGGCTAATCAGAATTAACATATGGAATATACACTAATGAACAGATGAAAAACTGCACTCTAGGAAACACAAAGCGACAGCTCCAAAAACCTTCAAGAAAAAATGGGAGAAGTAGCATCAACTTGCAAATGCACATGTTCTGAGCAAAGATCATAAAGTACCCCAAAAGTTTAAAACTACTTCCTGGTCTCCCAAGACCTCATGGCTAAGGCACAGGCTGTGAGACATTCAGACAACAGGCTCAAAAGCATCTAGAATCAAAAGACAGTTTGTATCTTACTAAGATACCTACCTACATTTGATGTGTATGCACCTAGATATTAAAGTAACAAATGCACACTTACCTTGTTGCTTCAAGGCTACTCAAAAGCTACAGTTCTTTTCTTTTTTTGCCCTACCTTATTTTCAAAGGGCCATCAAACTCTACACTGGGCAGGAAACAAAGCAGCCCTGAACTAGCAAGACAGAGCAGCCCTGCAGCTGCCTCGGGCCCTGATTTCATAGACATGTTAGCTGGTCCAGATAGTGAGTTTCTTCACAATGTGAAAGCCTGTTTTTCTGGTTTTTTGGGTTTTTTGGGTTTAGTTTTTCGAGACAGGGTTTCTCTGTGTAGCTCTGGCTGTCCTGGAACTAGCTCTGTAGACCAGGCCTGCCTCTGCCTCCTGAGCGCTGGGATTAAAGGCATGCTCCAACACCGCCCAGCAAAAGCCTGTTTTTAAAGCTTTTATCTTATAATGTTTAACTATTTTAAAAAATTGTTTTCCACTTGAAACTCAGAGAAACTTTCCCCCAAACAATCAGAAGGCCCGAGGGCAGTCTCTAGCCCTTGAGGAGAAGCTGCCCCCACTGTCATGAGTCACACATGTCCCCTCAACACACTATCCAAGGCAGTGGGATGAGATGGGTCTACCAAAGCCGCAGCTTCCCTTTATATGTTTACATGAACCAACACAGCTAATAAGTAGTTACTAGTAGATGAGGCCACCTTCTAGCACAAAAAAAAAAAAAAAAAAATGGTAGCTCCATTTAAAAGACAAGAAAAACAAGTTTTTTAACTGCCTAATAACCATTTACCAAGTTCCTAAAATAAACAGAGCATCAGGAAGGATTCGAAGGAATGTAAGGCCAGCTCTAGCAACTCACACCTGTAACTTCAGCACTAGGAAGACAAGAGACAGACAGAAAGACTGCTACAAGGCCAGCCTGGTCTACAGAAGGAGCTCAAAGACAGCCTGGACTATAGAATGAGATCTTGTCTCAACAGAAAAATAAGAAGCATGTAACATACAGTACCTGCTTTAAACAGAATTACACTCTACCAGCTAACAGTCCTGTCACTTGGCAGAGGTGACCCGCAGCCATATGGCATGAGGCCAAGAGACTCTTGCCTCAGTCTCCTACTCCTCATCCTCACTCCTGTACCTGAGGTAGGATAGGGAAAAGGAAAATGGCCCAGAGAAACAATTACAATAACAAAAAATGAAGGAGCTTAAGAGTTTTGGGACAGATATGTTTCTGGCAGGAAAAGTGTACAAATTTACAAGGAAGTTGGACTCTGAAGGATGGAGAAAAAAAGATTTAATTACGGATGATACAAGGAAATCTAAAGTTGGGGGAACAGAGTAAAGGTGGCTAACAGACAAGAAAATAGGGAAGGCGGCTTGCTGCAGTTAGCACCACAGGGTCCTGAGTTCATCTGGACCTTCAGCTGTAGAGTTTAGCTCTCCCTGGCAGCTGGCAGCATTCGAAGGATTTGAAGACAGGTCAGAGCAGGAGTAAGCATGAGACATTAAGTAAGACAACACACAGAGGATGCTGAATGTGAAGATGCAGAAAAGACGAGCCAGACAACACTAAAGTTGGATGCTTAACAACTCAAATTTTCAGTTCTTGAGAACAGCAATGAAAAGCACTTACCTTAACAATATCCAATCCTCCAACAAGCTCCCCTCTCACATACAGCTGAGGGTAAGTTGGCCAGTTCGAGAATGTTTTTAATCCCTGCCGCACCTAAAGAAACGACAGGAATCCTGAAGTCATTCCACCAGACCCTGTGACTAAAGCTAAACCATGGGATGAAAGAGAACACCCAGAACTTACTTCTTCATCCTCCAGTATATCGAAAGTTTCATAATCAACCCTGGAAAGGGAGAAAGCTTTTTAACAGGTGCTCACTCTAAACAAAAACATAAAAACCTACCTAATGTTTTTAATACAGTCAAGAAAAGCACCTTTACCCTCTAAGCCACCTTGCTTGCCCCCAGCATTTCTTAAGAAGAGCCATTTTTTAAAGGTTATATTCAGATTGTGTGCTTTACTGCCTTCAATCCTGCTGCAGATCTGCAACTTCAGAGAATAGGTTATCTATTCAAAGTATGATCAGAACACATACTGCAATTTGAAGCAGTCATGAAACAGTAAATAAACAAAACGTTTGAAAATCCAAAAGAACATGTGCTAAACATCTCCACATAAATGGGTTGGTTTTAACCACAAAAAAAAAAAATCAATTGGGGAATCCCCACCTGGCAGCCATCCCAGCAGCTCCACCACAGGAACAAAGACTTAACAGCTCACCCTACTCCAGGCAAATGAGGCCAGATGCCTCACACCCCCAGGACCTGAGTTATAGGCAGCTGTGAGATGCCTAGTAGGGGTGCTGGGAACCCAACTCTCACCTTCTGCAGAGCAGTACACACATAATCACTAAGCCATCTCTCCAGCCCTGAAAACACAGGCTTCTAAATAACATTTAGAATATATGAACATCTCCCTGTATGTCTTTATGCATAGTGAGAACAAAGGCCAGAAAATTCCAATTTGGTCTAAGTTAAAGCATTTTAAAACAACAATAACAAAAACCACTATTAAAAATAGACAATATATGTCAATAAATAAATACCATGCAAATAGATTTGACATTAAAACTCTAATGTATCAGTGGCAGAACTGAAAAGTTGGATTATTTTTTAAGTATACTATTTGAAAACAAGATTTACATACCCAGTACTATTCAGTATTTCCAGAATTTGTTTGCTGAATCCACATTTTGCTTCCTAAATTACATATATAAAAAAAGTACATTGTACATTTTTTTTCACAGACTCAGTAAGTGTGACTGCAGCGAATGCTCAAGTTGGCACCCCAGCCACTGTGCTTACCCAGCTCCCATGCTTATCCATTCACTCTGAAGTACTGGCCCAGGCTGACATCATCCCAAACAACTTACAGACTGACTCTGGCTTTAACCTTATAAGATGAGGGACACATAGCAGCTAAAAATCCTTGAGGTCAGAAGTTCCCCTCAGTCAAACCCAGATCATCTACACAGACTCACCTGACTCTTTCCTTGTGTTATGCAAGGTGATAGGACATAGTCAAGCCAGAGGCAAGAACTAAACTAATTGTTTTCACATCCCATGGACCTTTAGTCACACCTTTTATATTTCTCTTTGCATTGTAGCATCAGCTATTTGAAGTGATTGAAATCTTATGCTTTATTTCAGGCCACAGATTCCCCAAGCCCCAGCTATCTTGGGAGAGAAGACTGACAATACAAAACATCTTAAAGGCTCCCAGGACACCATTTCCAAGAAATGTAAATTCTTCCTGGACAGCCACAAGAAATGTGGAGAACCAAAGTCAGCTTTCAAAATAATGAGCAAAAGAGTGCCACTTCATCACTACTATAAGTTATTAACATCATGTTTATTTTTAATAACTACACTGTCCCAGTCACTAAGTTTATGTCCTAACACAGTGCTACCAACATGCTAAAATTGCATTGTCTTATTATTACTTCCATCACACTAGTTACATTAACTAGTTAGTTGTTTTAACTAATGGGCTTCACTGTGTTGGTACCACAGCAACCCTCACAGCAACCTGACGTTAAAACAGTCCTATGGCATCATTAGGTCCGTTCACAGAAAGGCAAAGGGAGGCAAAGGCCTCTTGTGGCATCACCTGCCCAGGTTGGCTCATCCAGAACCTGGACAGACCCTCACTCCACCACCTCACCCTTCTGAGCTTTAGTCTCCTTATCCTGAGAGGAGAGCAAACTGCATAGCTTTGCCTGCCTAAAGCTGAACAGCTGAAACTCAACTGTTAAAACTGTAAAATGTGAGAGAAGTGATAGGACTAGCTTTTCAAAATGACCAATCTAATCCCAATCCAGAAGAGAATAAGCTTTCAGCCAACTGATGAGTGCAAGGGGAACTATCCAACTAATGAGAATTCAGTATGTACTTTCATCAAGCACAAGAACCATCGTAGTACAAATGAGAACCGTGGTAGTGTTACTCACTTATCAACCAGGTACCACAGAGCACAAGGGCCACTGTCAGGGTTTATTTCCTACTCTGAGGACCTAAGGACCTAAACCCAAGAAGCTCAGGACTACCAGGAATGTACAAGCGCCCACAGTCCACACTCTCAAACCAAGGGGACTGGGACAGCGATTGAGAGAATCAGCTAAGTGCTGGCAGTGTTGACCACTTCAGCTGACAAAGTTTGGCAGCAGAAAGCAAGGCACCCTGCTGAGACGCTGATGATAAAGTCAAGCGCAATGGAGATTACTTTGTTTGATCTCCATAAGCACCAATTAAGGCCCGGATAACTTCCTGATACCACTACAGCTTCATTAGCTAAACTAGGAAAAAAGACTTAACTGTCCCCTTGCTGCAGATGTTAACATCAAAAGAAATTACAAATAAAACCATTTTTGAGTTCCTTACCTGTTTGTTTCCTTTCATAAAGAGCATCACAGAAGCTTTATTGGTCAGCACTTTGAGCCTGAAGAGAGAAAATTGACATCAAATGGCTCAGCTCAATCATTACCCACCACTTCTGCTCTGCTTCCTGAATAGCAGGCATATCTGAGGGGGAGCAGGATGACAGCTCACAGCTTTGAGTGGTATTCCACAAGCAAACGCACTGACACTTTCCTTTATTTCCTTCTCTCCCTGAGCCACTGTAAAACATAATATGGCTTTTTAAGGCAACGAATGTTCCTTCAAGTTGCAATTTAAGCCCATCAACTTGTAGTACTAAAAAAATAATAATAACCAATTCAGTAAGGAATTATTCGATGGGGGGGGGGCTATATATTGAGCCATTTAGAAGTTCCCAAGATGGATCAGTGAGCATTTTCCCATCACGATGCTGCATAATGCTTCTCAGCCCAGAGCAGGGCTGCCAGCCGCAAAGTAAGAAGGCCAATCTTAGCCCTCCAACCATCACTAACTGCTGAAAATAACAGTTTTCATTTGAACTTAATATTTCCTGTTTTATATGCCACCTGTCAAAAAGCACACTCTAACTTACTGTCAGGAATGTTAATCACCCAAATTTGAAACAAAGTTTAGTCGCAAATCTTTAGGGAAAATCAGTATAGAGACAATGGGTCACATCATTTTCTCTTCACTCTCTTCACATTGTGGAAGTACCATGGGTCCAAACTTCCTTATAGAATAAAACTGATGCCAGTCAAGTGACCAGATCACACAGGCCATGACACTATGTTCTCCATAGTCGCTAAACTGTGCTAAAACATCTCCAGTCCAAAACAGAGAGAGCATCCAAGTTTCCAAGACTAGATGCTGAGGAACAACCACCAAGTTATGACCCCAACAGGCAAACACCAAATGCTTGTTGTCTACTCAGAAAGGTCAATGCGGTAACAGGATTTATAGGCTGTGAAGACACTTAGGGCACACTGCTGTCAGCTTTCTAGTACTTACCTCTCCTCTAACTTGGGAGTTTTGGGACAAATTGTATCTAGCTCTTCTGATGCTTCCAGCTCCTGAAAGAAGGACATTATTACAACATATACCACCTTGACCACCCCCAATGTGAAATACTGACAAATGTCTATCAGAAATACTATGTTCTCCTTAGTAAATCCTTAGGCGCAATAAGAAAACATGCTTTCAATTTGTTACAACACTTTAGAAAAGTGTGCTCGAAACAAAATGTCTTTATAAAGACTCTAACCTTAATAATGTCAAGTCCCCCTATGAGCTCTCCAGAAACATAGAGCTGAGGATAGGTGGGCCAATTAGAGTATGTTTTGAGCCCCTGTCGAACTTCCTCATCTGAGAAGATATCAAAACTGCTGAACTGAATATTGTGTTTGTGAAGGATTTCCACCATCTGCTTGCTGAAACCTGCAACAGAACAGGAAATAAGAGAATTCAGCATCTCTTACATACCACATGGTATCCAGGGGCAGAAATGCCCACCTTGGCTGCACAGTGATTGAATCAGCGTAACTGGATAGTATAAGAGGAAAATAAATGCTAAAACCCCTCATATGACTTCAACGAGAACTTAACTTATATGTTAACATAACTGCAGTGAAGAGTGGGCTGTGTATTTATCAAAGCTGCTCTTGAACTGGAGACACCACACTGGCTGAAGAGCAGAACCCCGAAAGCCTGGCAAGGCTCCACCCTGACATGGGACAAAGCCCTCCATGGCCGCCTCCCTCCCTCTCCATCGGAGGACTGACCAGAATACCTAGGACAGCTATTTTAACCACAGTGAGACCCAGGTGTAGTCCTTCTACCACTCTAGTGAGCCCATCCACACACTTCTGCAGGTGCTTCTCATCTTCACCTCTGAGCAAGACGGATAGGAATCAGAAGTGCTCTCTTTGGGTCTGAAGCAGGCACAGTACAGGAAATGTTGAAGTCGTCTTTGCTGGTACATATGAACTGTCTATAGACTGACACCATTCCTTCTCAGCTTATGTTACAACCTGACAGATGCTTTCCTGAGATTATTTACATTCCCTACAGTGTGTAGTATGATTTTTTTTTCTACACTATAGTGACAAATTTATGTCCCAGGAGTTTATTAGACTTTGGTGAAATGTTCACAATGAAGTAGGGTGTGAACATGACTCTTATCAACCTGAAAAAGGCTGTAAGCATCAGTGTTAAGAACCTATCAGTCCAGGCTGAAAAAAGGGTTACTTTTCTTTCCAGATGCTAATTCTTATCAATTACATCTCCAAGTCTGAAGCACCTTCTTCTTCCTCACTTCACCATTCTCTGAAACATATTCTTTAATTCACTGGAACACAAACTATTCTTCCAATTAAAAATTCCTCTAGGATTTCCTCACATCAGCAACTATTTTCAAATAAAATCAAATCATAAAATCCAACATAATATTAACTGCAATGGTTTTACCTGACGTCACCCAAAGTGCATTTACTATTAAAAGCACAGATCTAGAGCTGAGCCCCAGCCGCTTCCCGGCTCTGCAGTTTGCTGAGATGAAGCACCAGGATGAGTGTGCAGCACATAAGCTGCTTTTCCTACAACTCAAGTGTGGTGTTCATGCACAGCCTGAAGTCAAACACTGTTTCTGAATGTTTGCACTCATCTGGGAGTTCATTAGTAAACAGCTAACGGCTGACTGCTGATGGTTATTCTGCTCCCAATATATTAGCTCGTTTCTACTGTAACTGGCTGAGAAAAGGCTTTATTTTGGCTTTAGGCAATTACATGCAGACTAGAAAGATTGATTGGTAGGGTTTCATTTTTAAGGGTTAAAGTGGCAGATTGGAAATGTTATGCTTAAGGATAAAGTAGTAATAGGGCTTTATTCTAATAACAAAATATTTATACACTCTTGAAGAAAAAAATGCATGCATGCAATAGAAGCACTTAAAAGTTTAAAAAAAAAAAACTCATTTACCACAAAATCACCATTTCTATCTGCAGTCATTTCCACTCATGACATGAGTAATAAGCCTAACTGCCACATTTAATAACTACCTAAAATAGACCCTTAAGAGGATTTCTGCACTTGTGCCTTGCATCTGACTCTTACTGTTGAAGCTCCCATAGCCAAACACCTACCAGCTTTAGCTGCAATAGCTACACGAGTCCCCCAATAACCTCATTACCACACTGAAGGACCTCAGTGCTTCAGGAAACTTCCTCAAAGGTAAGCAAGCTCTCTTCCTATCCTCATGAGAAACCAGAAGAGAGGAAATGCAGGTCTGTGGCCTGAGACCTTCACAATCCCGGCTTTTAAGTCACCATAAATTCTACAGATGGAGCCTAAAAGTACAGCAGAAGGTGGAGCCGGGGCCTATTCTAGTTCTAGGACAAACAGGCTCTCCCTCCCTCCTGGATATACACTGTAAATGTTATTCAAGTTTTCTGGGTAACACAAAGCAAGGTCAGGGCTACCATTCCAATGCAAGTGTAGCTCTCCTCCACTACAGATGCTGACCAGGAGCAAAGCAGTGCTGACGGCAGAGCACTCTAAAGAGCACTCTGCTACATGAGAGAAGCCTCCCCAGCTCACGGAGACAACTGTTTTCAGGAAGGCCTAGTCTACTCTCTTCACTGACTGTAAATATGGAACACAAACAGTTCTACACCAAGCAGGCTCAGAAAGCAAGACCAGAAGGGAAGCCGCTCATGAAGAAGAAGACACATAACAAGAAAGCAAAAGATCAGGAAAGAGAAACCTACTAGAACTGTTAGAAAAGTTCCGAAGATGGCATCCAAACAGAAAAAACTGCAGTTTAAAACCTTATGCATCTAACAATCGCTTTACCTTTTTTCTTTCATTATCAAAATATCTATAAAATCTTGTTTTCAGATTGCTCTAAAATGTTTAAATCCTTTTATTCTATTTGTAGTCTAAATGTCACAACATAAAAACTCAAGAAATAGGTCATAAATTCGGTTTAGTGAAATAAAAGACTAATTCTAGATAAGTCAAATTCAGAAAGACAAGTAACACATTTTCCCTTGTGTGCAGAAACTAGATTTAAAATTTTGTGTCCATTTGTGTATGTGTACACACACCTGTGAATATCTCTCTGTCTGTCTGTCTGTCTGTCTGTCTGTCTCTCTCTCTCTCTCTCTGTGTGTATGTGTGTGTGTGTGTGTGTGTGTGTGTGTGTGTGTCACAGTACTGGAAAGGGAAGGGTGGAGGGAAGGAGGATCTCTAAGTGAGTGGGAAAGAGAGGGATGAAGTACAAGCAACATGAAAACCTGCAAGAAACTAACAAAGGAAGGAGGAGAACCAGCTGGAACCGGAAGGGACTTGAGATAGTGTGGGGGAGGGGAAAAGATGATATCACAGTCTAACAAATGCTAACCTAAAAGTTAATTTTTTAAAATGACTATTTCTATGTTTGCCACTAATATGTTTGAAAAATTAGACAGCCGCTGCACTGAAAGGCCTTCCAAGACTAACCCCACCCCAGCACCTGCAGAGCAGCTGAAAGCCAAGGTGGTACCTGACCTGTACCCCGTTCTTGATCAGGGCCAGCTTTAGTGCAGGGCTGACGCGCAAGTGACACAGAGCCCCTTCCCTGCTGCCTGCCAACACTTCCCCGTCAGTGTGCCTCCTGCCAATTTCACTAGGTTATTAGAGAAGATTAAGAGAGTGCTACTGTTGGGTTTCAGAAAAGAACAGGGTATTGGATTGACTCTGGGTTTGTATGGATAGCCTGCCATACAGGCTTGTACATGTTTTACAGGCCTTTTTACTGTCCTTCCAACTAGAATGAAGGTAAGTCCTTAACTAGACTACATTAAGCACCAGAGAGGGCAACAGTTGCAACCTCCATTAAAAATAAAGTAACAAGAGAGCACTGTGAAGACGGCCTGTTTCGTGTCATTGCTTAATTGGGAAATCTTTCGGGCAGAAGTAAGAGAGAAAGGGACCACTTCTTCATCTTTTTAATACAACTTAGCACAATGCTTTACTGTTAGAAGTAGACTGCCTCCTGACCACAGAGGAAGAGTTTAACCTGAACACTCTCAGAATGGCAGCATGGCTCTTTCCGGTCACACTGGACACTCAGTAATCCTATCAACAGCATACCCAACTTTACTGCTACCTATCTTAATAAATCCCCTCCAGTGCAGTTGAAACAAATATCCTTAGAGTCTCAACAGAATCATCAAAAGGCATTAAAAACTCAATTATGCAGCATAATGTTGTAGTAGGCACAGTAAAAAGAAAACAACATAAGCTCAATACCAAAGGGGTCAAATAATTACCAAACTTATTTAAGGGTAAAATTACAAGCACCCTCACGTACAGAAAGTATGTGACTATAAGCCAAGACTCAATGATCTTTAATCTACGAACAGCTATCAACCAGAAGTGACAGCAATCAGGCAAGCTCAAGAGAGAAAGCAAGCAAGAAGACACAGGGTAGACCCAGGCCCTAATGAAAGCCCTCAAGCTTTTAAATTACTAAATCTCAACCAAAAGATGAGAAGGAGACCAGCCAGACAACTGTTCACAGCGAACTGCACAGCCAGAGATGCCCAGGAGTGAGGGTGCCCCTGCACAGCCATCAGGACTGCGGGTGTGTCCCAGCATGGACATAACAAGGCAAGCGTCCAGTCAACAGCTGTGACTCCTGCTCCCGGAGGAAGGAGACAGGACTACGGCTGGGACTTGACAGCCTAGCAGATTCCACACACACGGTGCCTCAAAGAACAGTGGAAACAAACACCCAATGCCCTCCTTGGCATGCACATACATTCACACAGACGGACCAACAGACAAATAATTATCTTACAAGGGCTGGAGGGATGACCCAGGGGTTAAAAGTGCTTCTTGTTCTTGCAGAGAGTTTCATTCTCAGCACCCACGTTGGGTAGCTCACAACCACCTCTAGTTGTAGCTCTAAACAATCCAACTTCTTCTGGCCTCTTTTGCCCTACATGCTATGCTCACACAGACAGACAGACAGACAGACACAGACAGACACACACACACACACACACACACACACACACACACACACACTTCATGCCCGCGCTCTCTCACACGAACCTTAAAAAAAAAAAAAAAAAACCCTTATATAAGTCAAAGACCCATTAACAAGCCGGGAAGTGGTGGCACACACCTTTAATCCCAGCACTTAGGAGGCAGAGCCAGGCAGATCTCTGTGAGTTCAAGGCCAGCATGGACTACAGAGCGAGATCCAGGACAGGCACCAAAACTACACAGAGAAATGCTGTGGGATGGTCTGTATGTCAAATTGCTCTGATTGGTCAATAAATAAAACACTGATTGGCCAGTGGCTAAGCAGGAAGTATAGGCGGGACTAACAGAGAGGAGAAAAGAATAGGAAGGCAGAAGGAGTCACTGCCAGCCAGCCGCCGCCAGGACAAGCAGCATGTAAAGATGCCGGTAAGCCACGAGCCATGTGGCAAGGTATAGATTTATAGAAATGGATTAATTTAAGATATAAGAACAGTTAGCAAGAAGCCTGCCACGGCCATACAGTTTGTAAGCAATGTAAGTCTCTGTGTTTACTTGGTTGGGTCTGAGCGGCTGTGGGACTGGCAGGTGAGAGAGATTTGTCCTGACTGTGGACCAGGCAGGAAAACTCTAGCTACAGAGAAACCCTGTCTCAAAAAAACAAAACAAACAAACAAACAAAAAAAAAAAACATTAACAGAGATAGCAATATAACAGACAACTGGAACCTAATCCCTCCCAGCTCTGCCATCAGGTGAACAAAGCTAACTTCATAGCTGAGAACTCAGATATGAAACACAGAAAGCTTGAACCTGGTGATTTCCAAAGAAGATGCCCCCTCGGACTCCTGTGTCCTCCAAGTATATAGTACACACTGACAGCTACCACTGGCTTGCATGATGACACTGGGAAATGTGACCCGCCTAACTGCACACACATCCACAGCATCCACTCAGGCAGGAACTCTGTTCCCATCATTAGGATCAGCTTCTTACCACAGCGTGGTTCTTGAGGTGTTCCCTTCATGAACAGCATGCAGGGGGCAGCGTGAGTCAACTTTTTCAGGCGAAGGTTGAGATCTTCTTTAAGATGCTCATTAGCACTAGGCGGAAAGGATCCACTAGACACGTGTCGCTGGACTTTTTTGGTCAACTCTGGGGCATGTGCACCATCTAACCGGTCGACTTTCTGAGAATTCTGAAGTTTGAAATGTCATTTAGAATAAAGTGGCATTCCTTCACCATTATCTATATTTTAGACTCCAAAGTTATAGGAAATACATAGCTCTAGCCAACTTTTAAAGGCATCCCTGTTGTTATTGAAGTGAAAGAGTCTGATTAGCAATTGCTTGTACTACTTCTCACTTAGAAACACTCATTTTGGAGCATATTTGGTAAGCACTGACATCTCAAAGCAAGACCAGCTTGAATGGACCTACTGAACACAAATGAAGTTTTGAAGAGCTGTGTAATACCCATGGGTGCCCTGAAGCAAAGATTTACACTCACTTCCCAAAGAGTCATTAATCAACTAGAACCAGCCAGATGCCTCCTCACATCCAGGCACATGGCCTCAATAACCCACTTCAAACCTGGGTCAGGGAGTACTAAGTCTGCAGGAGAAGTCGGGATTCTGGTCAGGAGGCTCCAGGTCTAGCTGTGAACTGCCTACTGCTCATCAAGCAACAAGCATGGTCCTCATCAGTGCAAAAAGAAAGTACCAGAAAAAGGTACAAGGCCAGGAACAACCAAAGAGATCAGAAAAGGATAAAAGAATCAGAACATACAGTCCCAGGAACCACTTGGATGGACCATCTCTGGTGCCTCTTTCATCCTTACCTTGAAGAACAGGAAGGTGGGAACAGAACTAATTTCATATTTTTCAGATACTTCAGGAACAGCTTCGGCTTCCAGCTTTAAAATAAAAGAATCCAAGCTTCATTATTACTGGTCCTTTCTCTACTTTGCTATGTAAATCAGTTTCACATGCACTGTCCCTTCAAGTTCATGGTATTTTAAGACTACAGGACAAAAGTTTATGACACATTTACATTTAAATGAGACTCACTGGGCTGGCATGTCATCCACGGAGTCTGCAGTGTCAAAACAGGTTCAGAGGTTTTTATTTTGTTGCACATTTCAAAAGATGCCTGGAGGCTGTGAATAAAATTTTTGGTGCACTAGTGACCTAGTAAATTTTCAATCATATGCAGCTACTACTATATTGAAATCCATAAATCACTGACCCCAGTTATGTCATGATTACAGTGCTTATTTTCTGCCCACAGCAATTCTTGCTGTGTGCTCTATTGACTAATTTCAAGAGGCAGTACATCATGACTGACAGTTGCAGCTTTCTGCAAATTATGAAGCAAAAAGGAGTATTTCTTCAATAAACTATTGATGTCTGATAAATTTTACTTTTAACCCCTGCATGGCTGCTGGACACTAAGCAAACAGCCTGCTTGGTTACTTGCTCTCCAGTCTATTCAAACATGTAAACTCATTTTGACTAAGATGACTGTATTTGGTCTGATCATTTCCTTGGGGCACCTCATCAAACAATGTATGATGTGGTATCTGGCACATGGGTTTCAAAAAGATTTAGAAACCCAGTTTCTAGATAATTAGACCACAATTACTATAAGCTATTTACGTAGGTCTTTATAAATATGCTTTGAGGAAAAACCAAGATATATTATATTTTTCTCTCATAGGACTGTCAATTTAATATAAACTTTTTGAAACCAATAAAAACCTGTATTCACATTATACCTATAGGAAATAAAATTTATTGATAAATTATATTGTTAAATGTGTTTAAAATATATATTCTGAATTTCTCCAAGAGTGAAAGATTTCCACTGGGCTTAAAATGTGATTTTCACCTCTGCTGTCCCGTCAGGCTACCTGTGCTGAAATGATGCCTGGCCTGTAGAGGCACTGTTCAGCCTGCACGGTCTCCTGCTGCCTGCCTGCCTCACATTTTCACAGGCTTTGTACAGATACTGTCAGCACCTTCTGCAACAATGTTTTTAATTGTTTCCATTTTTCAAATGTACTTAATGATAAGGTTTTATACCTTCAATTAGCACCAGTTGTCCTCTCATGAGATAAAAGAGCAAAAAGAGAAAGCAGCCCGACATAAAGGTTTAGAACAGACTGCAGTTAGAAACACGTGTGCTATTCCATACTCAGACCAATGGTGCCGGTAAAAGCTGGGCTTTCAAAAGCATGCCCAAAATGTCACCCAGCAACTCACTCTTTTCTTTAACTCTCTGACGAGCTGAGTGTCACTCAGAAAGAGACCTTACCTCCAGTGCAGCTGAGCAACATTAAAAGGACACATGTTCTTGGACCAGAACAGACAGCACCCTAACTGTTAACGCATGACTACAGGTGTTAACTAGATCTCTGCTGCCATTCCTGCCTGAGGATCACTACAAGTGCCTCCCTCAAACCAGCTTCTAGAAGACTGGCTCTTCCTCACAGAGGCCATGGGAAGAGACAAACCACAGAAGAGGGGACAGGATTTCCACTAAAGCCACAACAGTTCGCCAAAACATTAGCACCATTTGACAGCCTAACACCTCCGTAGAGCTGGGGTAGGGGCTCCCTGGATTTGTCTAGCATGCCTGTAGCCCTGGGTACAATCCCCAGCACCATAGAAAGAAATCTTTGCAGCACTCAAAATCCTTTGAAAATATGGTTCTAATATAGTGTAATGGTCTTAGTAATGAAAATAGAAAATATTTTTAAATGCCTGCATGTATAAGAGCTCAAAGCTACCTTTCATGAACAGCCAGCTCCACACCATGAGCCCTTCTACAGACTAGATGAATAGGCCTGATAACCAGTAGACCATTAGTGGGCATGCCTATAAAGGTGTTTCACCTGAGAGACAGGCTAAGTAAGGTAGACTCACTTGTCCTCAAAATGTGAGAGCATCACCCAAAGGAGTAAGACCTCAACGGGCAAAAACAACAAAGAAGTGGTGAGTTCACTCTCTTGTTAGGCTGGAACACCCATCTCCTCCCCTGGAATAAGAGACCCACGTTATTGAGCCTTTGTGCTCCCGCCACTGGAGCTCAAGCTTTACACTATCAGTTCTTTGGTTCTCAGGCCTCTGGCACAGACTGCAGAGCACCAACCCTGCTTCTCCAGCCTGAAAAGGCTTCTAAAGCTCTGTGGTGAGGTGAACCAATTCCTATAACAAATCTCCTTACTTATATGCATCTCCATGTCCCACTGGCTTGTTTTCTAGACAACTCTGGCTAATGTAAAAGGTAACTTGGATGACTTATGTTCAAATATAGAGAAATGGTACAGCTCAGAAATGAAGTTGAACTATAAAATCTGTGCTGTCATTATGCCACATGTAGCTTCCTACTACTACAGTCACAAGAAAGAATGCACTTTAGGGATTGGATTTACCCAGACTGCATCTTCACAAAGATGCCTATGGTGGGAACCACTTGCTCTCTACCCCCAAGAAGGTCTGCAGAGCCTTCCCATGGTGTTCCCAGGAGAAGGGGTAAGAAGTGAGTAGATAAAGGGTCCTCATTCTTTTGGGGGAATATGAAATAGGGGTTCCCTATGAAGCCTTGGCTGGCCTAGAACCTGCTATGTAGAACAGGATGGCCTCAAACTCAGAGGTCCACCTGCCTCTGCTTGAATGCTGGGATTAAAGGTGTGTGTCACCATGCCCAACAGGGTCCTCACTCTTCTACTTCAGTTTAGCAGGTCAGTGCCACAGAAATGGCTCACAGCTGAGTTACTCTAAGCTAGATAATGCCTGGTGTTTTGTGCACTAATTCGTTTACTCCTGGCAATAACCAGCACTGTCATCTCAATCATTTTATACAAAGCAATTGTACAGATATCTGAAAACTAAGCAGCATGAACTCTGTCTTTAAGACACTTGCCTATGTCAGAGCAGGAATCAATCAGATATTAAGGAACCTATTTTTCCTTTAAGATTTATGCATTTTTGTCATATGTGTATGAGTGTTTGCCTGACTATATATATGAGCAACATGTGCATGCCTGGTGCCCACAGAGGTTAGAGAAGGCGGTCATATGCCCTGGCACTGGAGTTATAGGCAGTTAAAAGCCACCATGTGGGTGCTGGGAACTGAAACCAGGTCCCCGGCAAGAGTATACAGTGCTCTTAACTGCTGAGCCACCTCTCCATCCCTGAAGACTCTGACAATAGGCCTCAATGTAACTTAGTAGTAGAGCACTTGCCTACCATAAATGTGAGGTCCTGAGTACAGTCCCAACACTACAAGGGATGGTGAGGGGCTACAAAACACAGCAATTTACCTTTGTAACTCCTCCACACCTTTGACTCTCAAACACAGCAGTCACTATACCAGTGGTTCTAAACCTTCTTAATGCTGTGACCCTTTAATATAGTTCCTCATGTTGTGGTGATCCCCCAATCCTAAAATTATTTTCGTTTCTACTTCAGAACTCTAATTTTGCTACTGTTATGAATCATAACGTAAGTATCTGTTTTCCGATGGTCTTAGGTGATCCCTGGAAAAGGGTTCTTCAACCCCCAGGTTGAGAACCCCTGCCCTCTACAATGAAACAATACTGACTAGAGCACCATCATAAAACTCTTCCCTAACAGCTGACTCTAATCGCTAAGAGAGTTTATACTGAAGAGGCATGGTTAGTAATGGTCAGTGTTAACTAACTCTCATCTTGACAAAAGTTCCACATACCTCAAAGACTGGTCTCTGGGAATGACTGTGGGGAGACTACCCAATTTAACATGATGGCACTTAGGTGGGAAGGCCCATTCAATGTGGGTGGCACCACTCCATAGGCAGGAGAATCCTAGGCTATGTAAGTGGACAAGGGAGCCAAGCATGAGCGTGCATCATTCTTGCTCTATTTCTGAATATAAAGGTAATGTGAGCTGCTGCCTCAAGCGTCTACAGCTGACTTCCCTGCCACAATGGACCTGGAATTATGAGCTAAATAAACTTTTCTCTCAAGTTGTTTTTGTCAGAGTACTTTATCACAGCAATAGGACAGCAACTATGACACATGGCAAGTGAGAAATGTAGAAGGGGAGGACAGATTTCCTACAAACTGGAGCTGATTTTTTTCCCAAAGCATTCAATCTTTTCATCATTGACAAAGCCTTAGATAGACCTTCTTCCTCCTTCCTACTTTCTCTCCCTTCCAAATATCATATTCTGAAAGATTCTATCAAATAATTAATTGATAAATATGTTTTCCTACTAGAATGGTATCACAAGCCTGTAAACTCAACAGCTGGAGGCTGAAGCAGAAGATCATGAATTCATCTGTCCACCCACCCATCCCCATTCACATGCACAGATCAGTCAAGCATACTTCCATTTTAGGTAGAGAACAACTATATATTTTGAAAAGAAAAAGTACTTAATATTTTAATTAGCTATTTCACTCTATTCTGAATAAGCTTGAATTTTTTTGTAAGGCATTTAGCAATGGAAGTAACTCATGTATTTCCTCAAAGTTCTTAGATGTGAAAACCTACACAGGAACCCAAGTTTCAGGATCCAACTGGATATGGCAACAATTGAGACAGGGAAAGGCATAGCCCATCATAAAGGTAACACCAGTGCATCTTACAGCCACATCACAACTCAGGGAACAGGGGACTCACAGGGAATGAATGTGAAAGCCTTGCCTCTCAGCTTTCAGTGGGAACAAGCTTCACAACTGACTAGAAACATGTGGCTAATTTCTCTGAGCTGGTATCTTATCATTTAGAAAACTAAGTTCTTGGTAGTTACAGTCCATTTAAACACCTTATTCAAGGTCACCTAAGGCTAGGGGTGTAGCTCAGTTGGTAGAGTGCTGGCCTACCATACAGGAAGCCCTGGGTTGACCCCCAGCACCAAATAACCAGGGCATGATGGCACCCACTACAATCCCATCACTCATGAGATAGAGGCAGAAAGATCAAAATCTCAAAGTCATTCATGGCTACATAGTAAGTTCCAAGCCAGCCTAGGATATATAAGGCCCTGCTTCAAAATAATAACAATTTCATTTATTTTGATGGCCAACCAAAAAATTGATTTAAAAAAAGAACACTTATTTAAATGACTTTGTGTGAATCTATCAATCACCAAAGAACGGAACAATCACTTCATTTCACAAGTCAAAAATGCCAAACTACTACATTTTTTTAAAAACTCAAATAAAAGGAAAAGTAGGTGTAGTAGGACATCCTTGAGGTGCCAGCTACAAGAGGCTGATGTAGAAGGCTGGCTTGAGTCCAAGAGTTTGAGACCAGCCTAGACAACATAGTGAGACTCCCAACTCAAAAGGAAAAGATAGCTGGAAAGTGGCGGCGCACACCTTTAATCCCAATGGATCTCTGAGTTCGAGGCTGGACTGGTCTATAGAGCGAGTTCCCAGACAGCCAGGGCTATACAGAGAAACCCTGTCTCGAAAAACAAATACAAACACACACACACACACACACACACACACACACAAAGAAAAGATAAAAAAGACACTGATGGGGTAGAACATGATTAGCCTTACTCTAGAAATTTCCAGAAGTCCTAACTAACAGAAGTACTGCTGCCATCCCCTTAAACAGCAGGTGCAGTCAGGCTTAGGTATCCCTGACAATCCAGCAGTACTACACAGCTCCAATTCTTGGCTCACAGTGACACTTAAGCACTTGAACAACTTAAAATCTCACTGCCAAGTCTGGTACCAATGTGAGAAGCAAGTGTATAGTCACTTTAAATAAATCATTCAGATGGCAGCCGAGAACAGTGTGTTACCTAAACCAGTAACATTATACGTATGAAAGAGGACATGGAACAATTACCATCATCCTGACTAATTCTATGATTGAAGTGTTTAATCATTCATTTTACTTGTAGTCATTATCTTTTATCACTGACCAAACATGCAGTTTTAATGCCCCCTTCTATTATTTATATTGGACATTTTAGGGTTACCTTCTAAGGTTACATTATGCATTTCATCAGAATTTTAAATAAGTCCTTAAATTTTAAAAAGCTAACTATTATATTCATATTTGCTCTATCTGCATAAAGAAACACAGAGAGAATTCATACAAAATTAATACAGCTGGTTACTTATGGGGAAGGACAAAGGGTTGGCAGGGAAGACATGGAGTGAGCCTTCTCAATGTCCACCTTGCTATACTGCTTGGCATTTTGAGCCATCAGGATACAATACCTATTCAAAGAACACAAGTGCTGTCTATACAAATGACTATTAGAAAACATAATCACCTACCACAAAGGAATTAAGGAATTAGACACCCAGAACTTCATATGGTTTCTAACCTCATATACGGGTATATATGTCAACATGTATTTTGAACTCACAATTTATAGTTTTAAAAACAAGGTTTTAGACTTTGTTTAAATCCTGAGGATTCAGCACTGGAGCACAGAGGTATAAGGTGCTGATCCCAGCACTTGGGAGGCGAGAAAACTAAGATCTTCAGGCCAGCCTGTGCTGAGACCCTGTCTCAAAGTAAATAAATAAACTCTAAGAATTAAGACGTGTGAATACAGAGTATATCTCCTTTCCCAATAATTCATTATTCTCAATATATATTTTGCTTTCTTTTTTTAAACCTAAACCAGTTTCCTAAATTCTCCTGAATGACTAGATTACAGGTGTAAAAGCCAGTAGGCTATCCTCCAGCACAGCCATCAACTGCCTAGAGTCTACCTTCTCAAAAGACAGCAGGAATGTAGGACCCAAGACCTGAATAAAACAAGGGGCTCAGTATAGACAAAAGCAGCAGAGATAGCAGCATCTTCCCAAGGACCCCAGCAACCTGTTCAGACATAGACTTTCTAGGATCATTTTCCACATCATAGATATTTTCTCAATGAAGTCTTAATTAACTACTATCAAACCAAAATTATCCAGTGAATTATCTGGTCTGCTTTTACTGTCAAACATTTCTGTCCTTTGCCAACTCTGTAGGGATTTTTATACTATGTGAGAAATGCAACAATAAACGATCTGTCAGAATAACTTAGTACAAATACAACAGAATTCAATACAAAGTTCAAGTATTTGGAATTTCACAGCTTCTTCCTTTACATTTTAAAAATCTAGTTTACCTCATATGTCAGAAATTAATAAAAAACATAAGACTGAAAATATATAGTACCTTCACAAATGAAACATGAGGGTGTTCTTTAGCTAACTCTGCCATGACATCGTTCATCTGTACACACTGTGGAGCCCATGGTGCCCAGAAATGGACCACAAGGAGCGACCTGTAAATAAATAAAACACATTTTTTTCAAATTATAATAATTCTGGAAGCAAATACTGGTGTAGATTAAATTCTCCAACCTAGGAAACTAAGAATTCAGCTGTATCATGCAGAATCACTGGCGGTCTTCAGACTCTTAGATGAATATTCAAGTTAATGACATTTCCTAAGTCAAGATTAAGCCCCATTAAGTGGTTCTAAATGTCCATCCATCTCAACTAACAGACATGTCAATTATGTTTTCAAACCCATGATGAAAGTGGAAACTGAATTTCTGTACAAGAAAGCTGCTGCTTAGAAATGGCTGTGGACACGTTATGACTATTAATCTCACATAGTATTGTCACAAAAGGGTACAATTATAACCACAGAAGAGCAAAAGTCATAACAGTTAGGCAAGTCGAAAGAAAGCAGAGCTGAGACCACTGCTCATACATGCCCTTTACAGTTACATTGCCAACGGACCCTCTGAGCATCTCCATAGGAACTGGCAGTGGAGCCATTGGATTGCTAACTTCCTAGACACCTACCTCAATGTTACCAATCTCAGTTATTTTCATACAAAACTATTCACAAAGACATATCTTTGAAACCTCAACTTTAACTGAAACTTGAATTTACAGAATTCTAATTTCAAATAAAATCCTCCTCCAAGGTGAGGAAAAAACACATAAAAATGTGTTATATAGAGAAAAGATGCAAACATATTTACCTATAAGCAAGGAATGGAATATGAAATGATAAAGGGGCTGGGCGGTGGTGGCACACACCTTTAATCCCAATACTTGGGAGGCAGAGGCAGGCAGATCTCTGAATTCAAGAGCTACATAGAGAAACCCAGTTGCTGCGGGTCACAGGAATATATCATAAGAACTCAGCTGATTATGGCAAAGTCACTACCTGGAGGGATCAGGGAATTCCTCCAGAGGAAGCCAAATCCCAAGGAGTTTTTGGTATTACTTGGCTTGTTATATATCAGCTGTCTTCTGTTATGAAAATCATGTGTGCCTTCATAGCTTTCCCAATTGACTTTTCCCTAAGAAGGGCTAACAGTGTGGACTGATCACTCTCTGCACATACACATTCCAGGTATTTGGAGAACAGCCTCAGGAAAGGCTTTCTCTGGAATCAGATATCTCCCTTGGCCACTTTCAAGGACTAGCAGTAATAACAGTCCACATGCAAGTCTCCTGATTTAAGGTAAATTCCACAAGGAGACACGGCCTAGGTCAGGTGGACGTTAAGTAATAGCTTTACACAATTTAGCTCGGACCCTCCTTTCTTACAGCCTTACTAACTTTATAGACCTCTAACTCCTTACCTAACCACTTCTAAGAATATTTAGCTAACCTTCTGCACTGACAGCTATGCCCAGCCAGAACCCCAGTTCAAGCCTCCTTGTAATTATCATCATTGGCAGCATCTGGCCAGGTCCATCCCCAGATGGAGGAAAGTACCTTATCAGAGTTACCTCTGTACTCTCTAAGAACACTTAACCATCCAAGCTACCTGTCTGAGAAGGCCTGGCAGATGTGCCAATTAAGCTTTATTTCCTCCTTTCCCAAAACTTACCTCTAGTTCCAGATCTCCCTTTAACTATCACCAGAGGCATCTAGCTGTACACAGGTTGCCTAGTGACTGAGCACACTTTCCCCCACCCTGCAGAAAAATGGCAGATAGCTTGGACAGATATGAGCCACAGGAAAAAAGAAGACTTTTATTTTTTCCCATTGACCTAGCAACTTATAGATTCTTAACATTTTCTACTAATCACGTTTAAGACTATAGTTGAGCACATAAGAGCCCTCTTCTTAGATATTACCTGAATTTAGCCTTTAGTTAATTCATTTCCCCATTGGTCACTTCCCTTTGGGGTTGCAAATGATAATTAACGGTTATTGCTTCCCTATGTGATTCTTATCACCCCCTCCATTTGACCCTGGAAGCCTGGCTTTGCACTGCGAAGGGATTACTCCTTGTAAGTGTATATACACCAGGATTTCCAGGGCATGGGGACAGAGAAGAGAAAAGAGAATGGATGAACTAGATGGGTAAGAACTTGAGAGGTACAAACTGAGATGGGAGAAAAGGAGATGGGAGAGGAGATGATATGGGAAAGAACAAGATGGATAAGAACCTAGAAGGGGCAAAACTAAGACGAAGGACTTAAGATAGAACCTAGAGGGGACCACAGATAAGTGTAGAGAGAAATCAGGCAAGAAAGGAGCTAAATATGAGAGCAGAATATAAGCTTGTAACTGACACAGAATAATAAAGTATATGGACTAAGGAGTTTCGTGTACATAGATTCATTTCTTTATATCAAAAATTAATTATCAGCTGGTTGTAGATTCTTCCCGGACCCTGGGAGGGGACTATCGAGGGGCTGGACCCCCATAGTCCACGATACC
>CABHPP010118830.1:21942-47449 GCA_902168425.1 Peromyscus attwateri | reverse complement strand
GTGAAACAAAGGACTACTGATTCTTGCCAAAGTAAGTGTGGTTATGGCTTTATCAAAAGGCATCTCCTGAGGCCAGGACAATATGGCACCATCCCTGAAGTGGCCTTTGCAATCCGGAAAAGGTACAGTGCCCTTTCCTTCGAAGGCAGCTGAACAGGCAGTGGGCCGATGGCTTCTGATGTGCAATGGAACAGCAGCTGAAACAGTTATTCTTGAAGAGTAACTAAGCTCACGCCTCTCAATAGCAGACTGTCATTTAATAGAGGGATGTGGAGAAGAACGGGATGCTGAGATGAAGCCATACATACACAGTCAAGAAGAATGGACAGCTGAATTAAAAAACCATCAACAATTTCCAGAGTTTAAAATCCTGAATCAGGACATGACACTAGTGGAATTCAGGTATTTCTGGTACATGGACTGCTCTCACCCAAGGTGAGGTTGAACTGTTGAACTTGTGTACATCCTACTTCACAAATGAGTCTGTCAGATACGCTAAGCCTATAGGCTGAAGATGATGCCCCAACACTGCGGAGAAACCTCAGGTGACTGTCCAGGCGGCTGGCTGTTTCTGTCAACTCACCATTTTTTTGGAAGCTGCTTACATGCACTTCCTGTTTTTATTTTTGTCAGGTAATATTATTTCCTTCTTGGGTCTCTGAGAGAGTTGAAGATTAGTTAGTTATAGTCGAAGTTTAATTAGTCATAGCTGAAGATTAATTAATTATAGTTGAAGATTAGTTAGGATAGAAAGGAATTAGGTATATTTTGGACTTACCAAAATAGGATAAGCAATGGAATTATTTTCTCTGAATTTGTCAAATACAAATGGACTAGACATTGTTTAGGTTTTCATCACTTGTATATATTGTATATAGTTATTGTACTTTTGTATATAGTTTTTCTTATATTAGTTACAACTTTCCTTTTTTTTTTCTTTTTATTAAATTAGAAAGGGGAAATATAGTGGTATTCTATTTGTACTGAAATGTGATTTTATTTGTATATTAATAAATAAAGTTGCTTAGGGGTCAGAGCTATTAGCAAGCCATAGCGAAAGCCAGGGCGGTGGTGGTGCACGCCTTTAATTCCAGCACTTGGTAAGCAGAGCTAGGTAGATCTCTGTGTGTTCAAGGATACAGCTAGCATTGGAGACACACGTCCTTGATCTCAATACCAACCATAGAAAACTTGGGAGGTCTGGACAGAGAGGCAGTGACGAGACAGCCACGTAGTTAGTTTATAACCAATGAGAAGGAAGAAACAGGACTCCTTATAAATCAACCGCACAGGAAGAAACTCCCTTTTCGGAGAGCTCTCTTGGCGGAAGAAGCTAGCTGGCGGAAAGCGGGTAAGCTTCTAGCTCTGACCTCTTGGGCTTTCACCTTTACATTGGCTCTGTGTTTCTTATTTAATAAGGCGGTCGGTTACATCTACATACGACTTTTTTGTCTTTAGTGTTTTCTTTGACTGAGGTATCTATTTTCTCTATTGTGTCTTCAGTGTCAGAGATTCTCTGTTCCATCTCTTGTATTCGGTTGGTTATACTTGTTTCTGTAGTTCCTGTTCGTTTAGTCAGGATTTCTATTTCCAGCATTCCCTCAGCTTGTGTTTTCTTTGTTGTCTCCATTTCTTTTTTCAGATCTTGGAATGTTTCTTTCATCTGTTTAATTATTTTTTCTTGGCTTTCTTTGCTTTCTTCCAATTTTTTGTTTGTTTTTTCTTCCATTTCTTTAAGGGAATTTTTTATTTCCTCTTTAAGGAAGTTTTTCATTTCCTCTTTAAGGAAGTTTTTCATTTCCTCTTTAAGGGAGTTTTTTATCCTTCTTTAATGGAGTTTTTCATTTCCTCTTTAAGGGAATTTTTTATTTCCTCTTTAATGGAGATTTTCATTTCCTCTTTGAGGAAAATTTTTATTTCCTCTTTAAGAATATTTTTTATTTCTTCTTTAAGGGCCTCTATCATCTTCTTTAAGTCATTGTTAGGATTAATTTCTTCTGTTTCTTCTGCCTTGGTATGTTCAGGACTTAAAATTGTAGGGTCGGTAGGTTCTGGTGTTGTCATATAGGCCTTTATGTTGTTGCCTGTATTTTTCCGCTGGCGTCTACTCATCTCTTTCTCTGCTCAGTGCAGATGGTGTGAGACCCTAACTCTTCAGGCTTACACCTCTAAGCCTCAGAAATGAGAATCTTCAAGCACCGGGAAATGAGAAACTAAAAATCTGGTTCTCTGGGCAAGTTGACCACCCCTGTTCTCAGTCGGTGAGGTATATATTTACGATTCTGGTGATCTGGTTCGGTGGTTGTGTGGTCTTAATAAGTTCTTTTGAGAGCTTCTTGAAATACAGGATCCAAAGACACCTCTTACTCCGTGGCTTGCTGTATAGCTGGGTGGCTGGCCCCTGATGTCCTCCTCCTTCTCTGGCTCTTCGATTCTTCAGGTTCCTGCAAGCACCATGGTGTCCTCCCTCATTGCCTCTGTAGCCACAGCTGCATTGATCCCTGCCACGGAGCTCAGGTCTTGCAGGGCGCTGCGCTCTCCACTAGTTCCCAATTGAGAAGCAATCAGCAAGGTGATTAACATCCACTGTGCGGGTACAGGTGTCCCTGATCCTTGTAGCTCCTCTTCTTGCGTCCACCCAGCTCTGTCGTGCCCCAAAGGGTCACCCGGGGAGCCCCCGGCCGCTGCTCCCTCCCTGTGCTCACCACGACCGCTCGTACCGCGCCTCTCACCCGTGCGCCCGGGATCCGCTCACCCGCAGGCCTGGGGAGACCGCGCAGGAAGGATCGATCCAAACCGCGGATTCCCGAGGAAGGCAGAGAAACTCTGATGCTCTAGCCAGCTTTTCTTAACTTAAATTAATCCTTCTATCTTTTTTCTCTGAGCTTTTATCTTTCAGTTTTTCTGTATACCTTTTTTGACGTCTTTCTTTGTGGCCCTGTTCCTCTTACTTCCACATCAGTTCATCATCCTATTTTGCTCTCACACACGGCCCACCAGCAGCAGCCGCCATCTTGATTTTTTTCCTATGTCAGTTTTTTATTTCTCCTTGTCTTGCACACTTACTTCTGTTTCTTAGGTGAATTGTGGAAAATACTTTCCAATAACCTTCTATGAAAGTCACTGTTAGACCAAAAAATAAAGTTCTCATGATTTCACCAAAGCTATGGGTCAAGAACTATGAAGTGTCACGTTGAGGATCATAAACACAGAGGGGAGATGTCTACCTAACTCTTTGAGGGACCAGTTTACAGAGAGACAATCTGTGCTGCATTCTGCAGAAGGGGTGGCCACTCCAGCAGACAGAGCTTATGAATAAGTATACCATATACTAATGAAGCTCCATGTTTACAGATACTGGGAAGAGTGAGTGGAACCCCGAGTAGCCTTAGCTTTAAGGGGTAGAGAGAGATTGTAGGAACAACCTTTGAGGAGGATGGTGGGCCATATGAACAAAGGTTCTCTTGTCCTTTGCCCTGCCCTGTCTTCTAAGCTGTAAAATTTTAGTATTGTACGTTAGGCACATATGAATATAGGAGAGATGAATGGTGTATTTATTGGCTTTCAAATGACACAGTCTTTGACGGTGAGGAGTTTTGTGGCTACCTTTGAGTTTTCATCAGTTCATTGCTGAATGTGTCTCAAAGAATCATCACAGAGTCCAAAGTTGTGGAAAATGAATATGAAATAGCAAGTATACTTTATCCAAGACAATACTATTTTGGATCACTAAAGCTATGCTAGTCACAAGGAGTACAAAGACCATAGATACACTCTCCCTTTTTCAAGGCATTTACCATCCAAGGCATGAAGAGGACAGAATGGCTTCCATTAGTTCACTCCTCCCTACCATGTGATGCATTCTACAATATATACAAACTGTTTTGTTTAAAGCAGGCCAAAGCTATATTTTCTATCTGCAGAACTATTGACAAAAAAAACAAAACAAAACAAAAAAAAACACCTGCCTCTAAAAAACTTCACTCACTCACACTGCATTACCTAAGTAGGGCATACAAATCAGTAGTCACATATGGGAAATCATATGAAAACTGTCAGAAGAGAATTTCCTTGATGATAGTTCTGAGACAGGTAAGGAGCTGGATTATTAAACATCAACAAGTCTCTATGAAACCAGACATTTTAATAATACAGTCTCAGTATCTTCATGGTGATCCACTAGCTGACATGTTTGCCTTTATTTGATAACCAATAATGATTTCAAGTGGTTAAGGTAACCTCTATAAATAGAATCATTGCTAAACTGATGAATGGAAACATACAGCATGAGAGTGTTGGAACAATTGCCTATGCAGTGACAGGGGTGTCAAGCTACACAGTGTGTACACAGCTTTCTTGTATTCTTGAAATCTTGTGGCACCAGTTACATGGCTGGAACTCATTTTTAAATTCCCAATATCTGTCTTTTGAACATTTATGATAACATTGAATAAGGAATATCAGCCCAAGGGTATTACTTCCTGCGGAAACTCATTCACAGAACCTCTCCTATATCTCTAAGTACAATTTTGGTTGAAGTCACTTACAGTCTCTGGTGTTGAAGATGTTAGAAAATGAAAGTCTTCATGTGATGGACCAGGGTGCAATGATTTTAGGTTTAAAATCTGTTGTTTGAAATCTTGACAGAATTATGACTGGCCTTAGAGAAATAAAATAACTTGTGATTGTAAGTAGCAAATCATGTGACATTTCCCTTTTGGGAACTTCAATAATGAGATCCAGTTACCCAAAGTGATGCTCCATTGAGTAGTAAGGCAAAACAACATTCTCAAAAACTGATATTGTGGGTTAAGATTCACGGCTGAATGCCATTTGTTTTTGTACTTTACAACAATTCAAACCAGATTATTTAATACAGAAACCACAGGAAAACAGCCCCAACTGCCAGCCTCCTTCCCTCTTCCCTCCTGATAGATTAGCTTTTTTGTTCTCAAAATACAGGTTGGAAACGGGAGCTGTTTATTGAGTTCTTTTGAGATTGTATGATGAAAAGCTTTCCTAAGCGATCCTGAAGCCTTAGGATAATTTTAATCAGTGTGGAGGATTTTCACTGATTCCCAGGGTTACTCCTCTTCCAAAAAGCTCAAGTGGAAGACTCCATCTTGCTAGGTTATGTTTAAATAAAGACTAAGAAACCCCTTCTGATGTCTGGACAGAGACCTCAACGAGGTTTGTACTGGAAGACAGGAGGCCTGAATTCTGTTTTGCTAATGTAATTCTGGGCCTGTTGCTCCATCTGAAATAAATAATCAGGTGATTTGAAAAAGGACTTCATGGTAACTGTTCCATGATTCAGGATACTGAAAATATATGCAATGATGTTGTTAATTTATCCATATTTGAGCTATAATCATACATCAGGATCAGTTTTGAAACATTGGCCATAAACCTAAGTGGTCTCATCAGTTAGTCCCCCTTCAGTGTCCTTGTTTGTAGAGTAAGAGAACAGAGCTGGGTAGAGATTTTGCCAATTATGGAATGAAATTCAACTTTTTTTTCTTTTTGTGACAGGATTTCTCTGTGTAGCTTTGCTCCTTTCCTGGAACTCACCCAGGCTGGCCTTGAACTCACAAAGATCTGCCTGCCTCTGCCTCCCAAGTGTTGGGAGAAATTCAACTTTCTAGCTTCACATTCTAGCACCTTTATGATCTGGCCACTTGATGGTCCTCCCCACATGCACCCCCATTGCAGGCTCTCTGATGAATCCCATGTCCTCAGTCTTCACCCCCCAAATCTATTTTATTCCTTTTTGGTTGCTGCTTTTCCTTAGTATTCCTTACTTGCATATTATTTAATGTAGAACATTAAACATCATGTTCTGGGGACACAAGCCTTTCCTGAAGCAAGTTCTATGAAACTTTAGGCTCAGCATCAAGAAATTATGAAGAATTGTATTTATCACACTCATTACTTGAAGAACCAGAAGACAGATAAGCATAATAAAGGACCTAATAATTCTTACAAAGAAGATCTTTAAGCTAACATTTCCTAAGTGGCCATGGTGATGGATGCCTGCTCTTACATAAAAGTTAGAAGCATCCTGTAGATCACTGTGGGAAACAACTCTTTAAGATAAAACACTGAATATAGGATATGTAGAGTACAGAATTACAAAGAATTGTGATGTGCTGTATTTGCACTGGTGCAATTTAATTTTACTTTTTGTTTTGAGATAATAGTAGTGGTCATGTAGAGCTGTTAGATGAAATGGAGAATGCCATCTGTCTACCCTTTACCCAGTTTCTTCAAGTTGTCACATCTGGAAAAACTGTAGGCAAGATCACAGATAAGATACTGACATAGTGAAACTACAGAGCTCTACCGTCACCCCCAGCATCCCTGGAGCTGACTTCACTTCTGTCCCTACCCACTCCTTCACCTTGGGTAACCACTGAATCTATGGTCACTTCTCTAACTGTGTCATTTAAAGCAATTTTGTAAAAGGAGCAATGTTCTATAGAATTCCTTGGAGTAGTAGTTTTATAATTTGGCATAATTCAAGAGCATCCATATGGCAACATGTATCAAGAGTGTGTTTGCTTTTTAGTCTTGAATTGGATTGACCCCAAATTAGACTACCAGCAACACTGGTGAGGGTGCCTAAACTGGCCTACACTGGTAATCAAATTAGTGAATACACTGTCATCATAGAGCCTTCATCCAGTAACTAATGGAAGCAGATGAAGAGATCTACAACTATGCACCAGGCTGAGCTCCCAGAGTCCAGTAGAAGAGAGGGAAGAGGGATTACATGAGTAAGAGGGGTCAAGATCATGATGGGGAAATCTACAGAAACAACTGAACCAAGCTCAAAAGAACTCATGAACTTTAGACCTACAGCTGTGGAACCTGCATGGGACTGGACTAGACCCTCTGCCTGCATGAGACAGTTGTGTAGCTGGGTCTGTTTGAGGGGTCCCTGGCAATGTGATCAGGATCTATCCCTGGTGCATGAGTTGGCTTTTTGGATCCCATTACCTATGGTCAGACACCTTGCTCATACCTGAGCAAGCAGGGAGGGGCTTAGTCTTGCCTCAACTGAATATAGCAGGCTTAGCTGTCCCCTCATGGGAGAACTTACCCTGTTGGAGGAGGGGATGAAGGGTGGAGGGGAAGGTGGGGGGAATGGGAGGAGGGATGAGAGGGGGATCTGTGGTTGTTATGTAAAATGAATAAAAAAATAAAAAAATTATAAATTACGAATTCAAACTTCTGAGTAGCTACAGGCCTATACAAATTATCAGTCTTAAATTATGTAATTATTAACATTTTTCAAGGAAGTATTTTCATTGTGTCCAGTTACCATACTTGTGTATCTAGGGTTTTTGAAACCTTCTCTACTTAATCTTTTTTATGTCTACGTGTTCGGTAGTGATATCCCGTTTCCTTCATGGATATCTTCTTTATCCCGTCTTTATTAACCTTACTGTAGGCTTGCCAATTTTGTGGTTCTTTACAAAGAATCAGCCTTTAAAACAGTTGATATTTTGTTTTGCTTTTCCTGTTTTCATCTTCATTAATTTTTGTTCTTAATTGATTTTGCTTACTTTGGCTTGCCCTGGGCTTAGAGTGATTTCTTCTTTTCTAATTATACATGTAATGTTTTAAATTTCCTCTGATTGATTCAGCCTTGCTCTGCCAATTTCAGTATAGAATCTTGAAATTTTCACTTAAATGCTTTTTTATTTCTATAAGATGTGTTTGTCATTTTGTGCACCCATATACATGTTATTTAGTCTCCACAAAAACAGAGATTTGTAGACAAAATTCTAAATGGTCTTATTATATAAGAAACACAGAGCCAAATACAGAGTTAAAGTCTAAGAGATCAAAGCAATAGCCACGACTCCCTTTAACTTACCACTCACTGTCATCCTTCCCCTGAGAGAGAGATACCTTCTTCCTGTGTGTCTTGAGTTTTAATGCTTTCCTGTTCTGCCTTCTCATTGGCTCTATGCCCAGCCACATGACTTCCTCGTCACTGCCTGTCTATACAGACCTCCTGGTCTCTATGGTTGATACTGAGATTAAAGACTCACATGGACACACACTTGGTTGTGTCCTTGACCACACAGAGACTCTGCTTGCCATGTGACTGGATTAAGGGCATGGGCTACCACCAACTGACATCTATTCCTGGCTCTCAGCTAAGGACCACTGATCTCCAGGCAAACTTTATTTATTAACATACAAATAAAATCACATTTCAGCACAATTAAAATATCACCACAGAGATTTCCCCCTTGATCTCATTGCTGCTGTTAGTTTAGTTTAACTCTATTGTGGGGGAAGGAGGGCTAAGCTTTCTGAGGCTGATTTTTGTCCCAGGATAAAAAATGATTTTTAATCCATGGACACTTGGAAATACTGTACATTGTGCTGTTGCTAAGTGGGGTGTTCTTTAAATTTTCATTAGATTTTATTGTTTAATACTACAAATTTTTCTATATTTTGCATTTTCTGTCTACCTTTTCTATCAGCTGTTATAAAAAGTGGTGGAAGTCTTAAGTTATGAAAGTGAATTTTCTTATTTCTTCATTACTTATTGCCAGTATATACTTTTCAACTGTATTTTTGATGTTCACACGAGTCAGATGCTGTGTCTTCTTGGTGGGTTGATGCTTTTCTTCGTGATACAATCCCATCTTTGGTGATTTTTCTTGGTTCCACAGCTCACTTTATTTTACATTAATAAAGCCACTATCTCAGAGCAATGAGGTAGAAAGTGATGGAGGAGGGAACCTGAAGTCCTACTTTGGCCTCCACATATGTGTGAGTACAGGCATGCACCAGTACATTCACACACACACACACACACACACACACACAAACACACACACACATTCACACACACTCACAAACACACACACACATTCACACACACTCACAAACACACACACACATACATAAACACACAAAAATGCACACAGGCATGCATGCATGCACGAACACACAATTTGATGTAACTTTGTAATTTATCTCTCTTTTTTCCTGGTTTTTATACAAGTGCCCTGTGGCTAGGCTATCCTTAAAATCATGAAGACGGCCTCAAAGCACCAGTTTCACCACCTCTCCTCTCAAGTGCTGGGATTCCATGTGTGTCTACAATTAGATTCGCACTCTGGGAACTGGAGATCAATACATGAGTCTTTAGGAAGAAACTGTGTATTAAAGCATAGCATCAAAGTTCCATGGCTGCCCTGCCCTCACCCCTCTGTCTGCCATTGAATGTTTCGAGAACTTCCTTTCACTATTTTATTTAGGGGATGTCTACTGGTGACAAATTTTCCTAGTTTTTGATCCTCAGAAAACAGATGATGCTGACACCTCTGTTTTCTCCTTTTGGCCACCTGATGATTGCATTGTACACCAAGTAGTCTAACCTGCTCCTCACATAACATTTGTGGATTTGTGTTAAGTTGTCTATGACATTTGTCTACGATTGGGTAGTTATTGACTAAAATTTTCATGTCTTGGTAAATTGTCCCTTTCCTGGTCTTTTGATTACTCAAAGAGAACCTTATTGGGGGAATTATTTATTTATTTATTTACTTTAGTTTTTTCTACTGGTATTCCTGGATTGGTACTTCTTCTTTTCCAAGTCTTCTGAAACATTTGAGGCAGGACACACTCCGGAATTAACCACATTGTTTTCTATTATTGTCTCAAAGTCTATAAGGTGATAATTCTCTTTCCAAATTTCTGTACCTTCTAATGTGTTTTATATATATATAATTTTTAAAGGTTTATGTCATGCTTATTGGGAGAAAAATTAGTCTATTCCATTTTCATGCAGGCATAAATATTTTATCAATAATTTGAAATAATCATTTTGAAAGTTTGTTACTTCCAGACATACAGTGGTATTCTTCTGTATGTCTTATTTATCTTCATGAATAAACCATGAGCACAATATCAAATCTCAGCTAAGAATTGAGCACCAAATTCAAGGAGAGTTCAGGACTTAGCTAGGGAAATGATAATGTCAATATTTAGCCCAGATTCTGCCTTCATATTCTTTTCTTTATGAAATGAACTCACTTTAAAAGCCATATTGTGTCTTTATCCAGGAATGTTCCTTTACCTCCAGAATTTATATTTTGTAGAATAAGATTGATTGTTTATGACACTATTTCTGAGAAAAATAATAAAAATAAGAGTTAAGAGTCAGACTATGTGAAGAACAAATGAAGGAAATGAAATATTGGATAGTTATGACTGTTTTCCCATAGTTGAATGACTCTAAGATAAATGAGACATTTGAACCATTGTCAAGGTCTTAAAAGCATATGACCAGGACTAATGATCAAAAATTACAAGGATATGGAGTTCCACTTCATTATAAGGAAAAGTAGTTACAGATGTGTGAAATGAAGATAGTCTCTGTTGGTTATGAACCACAGTTCCTGAGTGCATCTGAGCGGCAATAGGATGAAAAGTATGGTGAGGCCAAGCAGAGATGACCATAAAGCTCTCTCTTAACTCTTAACGTTCGTAGGATTTAAAGTACTTCCATGAACCTTCTCTGTGGCATTGAATTAATTATTTCTTTATAATCTTTACTTTCCTATAAGTAGAAGTAATAATAATGTGAGCCTCATAAAATGACTGTGTGGTTTATGTGGGTTAATGGGGATCAAATTTTTAACACTATGTTTGCCATGTAATAAAGCATGAAATCATTGTCCATGATGGTAATAATGATAATACCGAGTGCTCCAAAGCTGTGATGGCATATTTGAGTGGTTTAGTTTAAAATAAAGGCAAAATAATAAATCAAGAAACATTTATTTCTCTTAAATTGTATTATATTTTAACTGACTTAAATCATTGAAACCATGCATTTTGGATGAATCCTTTAATAGAACAACT
This sequence comes from Peromyscus attwateri, assembly GCA_902168425.1. Lineage (NCBI taxonomy): Eukaryota > Metazoa > Chordata > Mammalia > Rodentia > Cricetidae > Peromyscus > Peromyscus attwateri. Next base: position 36,556 of record CABHPP010118830.1, on the reverse strand, counting down.
GAACACATGATATTCATTTACAAATACTCCTTTTCATGTGAGCTCAAGTTCTTTAAATTTTTCTCTATCATGTGAGTAAATCAGTTGTGACCTTCTAATTTTTGTTTGATCTTGTGCAAGTCTCCTCATGTCTCCTAGACTTCAACATTAACTTTCACAAGATGACCTTAGGAAGGTTCATATTGAATCTGTGGCTTTGCTCTGGGATTTGGATATTTTTTATTTGGAAATGAATTCATAGGCCCAAAGGGAATGCTAAAATTGTATCCTTTCAATTGACTAGCCTCTTCCCTCCCCCTTGTCTGTATCAGGGTCATCAATCAGGGCAATGTATATTATTAGGCCAGTGGAAAGCTCTGATCCATCAAGCCGTTCAGTGTTCTTCCAGGTTCAGGAGCCCTCTTCCATGGATTACTGCCATCTCCGCCTAGTCTCCTTTTCTTAGATGAATTAGCTCTTCCCAGCATTGCTTCTCACAAAATTCCTGACCCCGTGGGGGAGAAGTTAGCATTGCTTACTTCACTTTCCTCTTGAGGGGAAAAGCCTTAAAGAAGTTTGAGAACTGGGGCGGGTTCCAAATAGACACTTTCACGGTTAGGTCACTTCTAATGATGAAATATTTTCCAGACATTTTGAGTGCTTCCATCCATTTAAACATTTCAGGCTTCAAGGGGGGTGCTTACCTCCTACGTAGGAATTCTTTATGGAGACCCAAACATTCAATAACTGTGGGATATGTCCAGGCATATAAACCACTTCTAGTCAGTTTTATAGGAGAGGAGTAGATGTCTTTAGTGAAATGTTCCCTTCTATTGCCTCTTATGTAGTTGGTGGGACCCATGTTTCTGTGTACTCATACTTAAGAGTTTGGACTTGCCTTAATATCCTCCATTCCCTCAGGCCCTATGAACAATTTAGGTGCATGTCCAGTTACCCTTTCTTCCATTTTTGTATGGTATATTCAGCTTCTTCTCACTCTTAACAGCCACAGTCTGAACTATTATGTAAATTTGGATTTCTTCTCTTGGCTCCACTCCTCCAGTTCCTTGTATTCTTCAGTGTACCATGTACTGCTTGACCACACTGCTTCTCTAGTAAATATGACTCTAGACATGTATTGCACAAAGTTTTCAGTGGTTTCCATCATCTACAGAATGAAATTTAAACACCATAGGCGGTATGCAATAGTTTTCATGGTCTTATCCTGCCTCTTATGGCTTCTTGTTCAGAACCCTTTCACATCTGAAGTCCAAAATATTAACTATTGACATTTCATGAGTAACTCCAGCTCTTTACTCCATTTGTAATTCTTTTTTCCCCCTGAAACAGAGTTTCTCTGTGTAACAGTTCTAGATATTCTGGAACTCACTTTGTAGACCAGGCTGGCCTGGAACTCACAGAGATCCATATGCCTCTACCTCCCAAATGTTGGGATTAAAGGCAAACATCACTACCACCTGGCTGTAATTCTTTAATTTTCTTATCAGCTTCTTTTCTTCAGAATGCTATGCCTTGCTCTCTCTTAAACCTTTACTATGAATAATCCCTTTAACTACATTCTCTTCTGAATACCTTCCTTACATACTGTTTTTTTCATGTGTTGTTGTCTAATTTATTTCTTATATATTATGTGTGCTAGAAGAAAAGCAACCTCTTTTCTTATTTTAGACATCAACCAGGTACTTTATCAATGTATCAATAAAATGAATGCATGTCCCTTTCTTTATGAGAACTATCTCCTCTTTTGATATACAAGCACTTTGAGGGGCATACCTTTTTTATATTTATTTTATTTTATTTCTATCATCAGCTTGATACAGTACAAATTCTTATCCTAATAATGAAATGTTTCACTGAATCTTGCCCAGTGAGTAAAACCAAAACTTATTATAAGCCACAGTCATCCTAGGGTCACCCCCTGCTATGTGGGGTGACCTGGTTCCATGGGTTGCAGTCTGATTGTTCTTTGCTTTATATCTAGTATCTACTTATGAGTGAGTACATACCATGTTTCTCCTTCTAGGTCTGGGTTACCTCACTCAGGATGATATTTTCTAGTTCCATCCATTTGCCTGCAAATTTCATGCTGACATTGCTTTTCACATATACACAACGGAGTACTACTCAGCAGAGAGGGGCATACCTTTTGTCCCTAAAGAAAACGAAGTCCATAACTAATGTCTATGTTCATAGTCAGGGTATAAAACTGCAAGGGGTTCTAAATGACTCAGTCAATAATTGATTTCATGATACCTGTGGGATGTGGTTGTTCATAAATCTTGATCAGAAGATAGGAAATATCTCAACAATCAAAATAAGCATGCACTGAACTCAGAAAACCTAGATTAGGGTAGAATGGTTGACAGGGAAGGGATTCATGTATGCATTTGTGATATTCATCTTTTTACATTATTTTGATATTGGAGGAAACATTTTGGCAAATGTATATGAAATCCTAAGAGTGCATCCTTCCTATCCTATAATCCAAGAGATGACAAATCCTAACGGCAGGATGAAAGCTGGCTGTATCCTTAATGGTAGGAAATTAAGAGTCTGTGTTCTTTGTCCTCATGCTATAAGGAAGAGGGTGCAATGACTCCTCCTCACTGGCACATCTCAATCAATCTATGCAGCATCAATACCATCAGCCACCCTGTCTTACTAGAGAGCATAAGCAACGCTGATTTTTTTTTTTCTAATCTTGAGAATATGAAACTGCGAAGAGGAAATAAGCAGTAAAACTACAGAGGGAAAGAGCTGAGTTCTAAGACTAACTGACTGGCAAAGAGATAATGAGAAATGTTTTATTTCCAACATAGAGAAAGTCTTATTAATGATGCACTTTTTGGTTCTTTTGCATTTAAGAACTTGGGCAAAGCTGCATGCCATGCTAAGATCTCTTCTATCTTTCTATTCCTCTGTCATTCATATACTCTTTCACTGGAACTTGTTGGTAACTTCTCAAGACTTCATTTGAACCCTTGTCTTTCATGACACTTACCTGATAGCTCTCATCAGTCCCTGTTCACATAATTACCTGTGGGGCACATGGGTCATGTGTTATGGTTCTGGGTACACTTTCCACAAAATACCTCCTGCTTGTCAATTTAATGAAACTAAAACTTTAGCCTGCCCTGTTTTTCCTTATTCATACCCATGGGCAAAACTCTGACCCACATCTTCTGAGTAAGCACAGAGATTTCATGTCAAACAGTGCTTTCAAAAGTTTATATAAGATCTTTTTTTTTAATGCTCCTTGTGATGGAAAGGTCAAAGGAAAATAGAAATGGACTTTTGTGAAACACAGATTTTATTCTTAAATCTAAAGAGGAAATTCTCCAATAGACAAATTTTTTGTTGTTGTTGATTTGTTTTAAAGTCCAGATTTTTATAATGCAGAAGTGAGTCAGGGTGCAGAGAGCTGTATTTTTTCTCTTCATTCTGTGCTCTTTCAGAAGGCTTCCCTCTCTAAGCATTCCATAAAAACCTTTTACTTACTTTTTATATGTTGTCCTTTCTTTTGTTTTTGGCCATTTTCTTTCTTTCTTTATTTTCTTTTTTTTCTTTTTTTATTTTTTTTGAATTTATTTTATTTTATTTTACAATATAATTCAACTTTACATATCAGTCATAGATTCCCCCTTTCTCCCTCCTCCTGTCCCGCCCCCCTCCCCCCGGCCCACCCCCCATTTCCATCTCCTCAAGGGCAAAGACTCCCCCCGAGGATTGAGATCAACCTGGTGGACTCAGCCCAGGCAGGTCTAGTCCCCTCCTCCCAGGCTGAGCCTAGGGTCTCTACTAAGCCCCAGGTTTCAAACAGTCAATTCATGTACTGAGCACAGGGCCCGTTGACTCAGAAGTTGTATGTGTACATATTCATATATGCATATGTATCAATAACAATTATAGAAGAGGTCATGAATTTGAGAGTCAGTGGTCAGGAGAGGGAGGAGTAGAAATGATGTAAATATAGTGTATTAATATATGAAATTCTCAAAAATTTTAAGTTAAATATAAAGATGAAAGTAAAGAAAGACCCCAAGAAAGACACGGGGATCTTTCTTTACTTTCATCTTTATATTTAACTTAAAATTTTTGAGAATTTCATATATTAATACACTATATTTACATCATTTCTACTCCTCCCTCTCCTGACCACTGACTCTCAAATTCATGACCTCTTCTATAATTGTTATTGATACATATGCATATATGAATATGTACACATACAACTTCTGAGTCAAATTAGTGTTGTCCTTCTTTACATGGAGATAAGGATGACCACTTAGAATTGGAAAACAAATCAAGGGACTTATCCCTTGAGAAAATTGATTCACCAACCATAAGCAGCCATCTGACTTGTAGCTCTTCATCTAGGGATGCATTCTTTTGAAATTTTCTCCTATCCATATTGGCATGTCTACTGGTGTGAAGTGACTAGAGATCTTTTAAAAAAAGATTTATTTATGTTTTATTTTATGTGTAGGCTTGTATGTCTGGATGCCACATATATGGTAATGCTCCAAGAGGCAAGAAGAGGGCATTGAATCCCCTGGAGTTGGAGTTACAGGCAGCTGTGAGCTAATGGATATGGATGTGGACACTGGGATCTCAACTCAGGTCTTCTGGAAGAGCAGCAAGTGCTCTTAAATGCTCAGTCGTCTCTCCAGCCCTTGTGAGTGGGGATTTTTTAAGAGAATATAAATGTGATATGGACAAGAGAAAAGGTTCAAGCAGCTAAAATGGGTTTCTACTTTGAAATGAGAAGTACAGACAGAAGAGTAGAAGGAAGATTGCTGAAAATGGTTTGAAGATGAATTGAGACAAGATATACATTGTGTGTGTGTGTGTGTGTGTGTGTGTGTGTGTGTGTGTGTGTGTGTGTGTTTACATACACATATACATTGTATAGACAGGGCCTCAAATAGCCCAGGCTTGTTCCAAACTCACAATACAGTTGAGGATAATATTGACTTCTTTTTTTAAAACTTTTATTCTTCTCTCATACATAGTATCCTGACTGCAATCTCCCCTCCCTTCACTCCTTCCAGTGTCTCCCCCTTACCTGTCCTCTCCCCCAGATCAACTCCTCCTCTATTTCCCTTCACAAAAAAAGAGCAGGCCTTTCAGGGATAGCCATCAAGCATGGTTTAACAAGATACTACAACACTAGGCACAAAACCTCATATCAAGGACGAGGCAATCCATTAGGAGGAAAAGGATCCCATGCATGGACAAAAGGTCAGAGACCCACTACCATTGTTGGAAGTCCCACAAGAACACCAAGCTACACAACCAAAAGGTATATGCAGAGGACCAAGATCAGACCCATACAGGGTCTGTGTTTGTCGCTTCAGTCTCTGTGAGCCTTTATAGGCCCTGCTTAGTTAATTCTGTGGGCCATGTTTTTTCCTGAGATGAGACAGGTTTTTTCCTGTGTATCCCTGGCTGTCCTAGAACTTGCTCTGTAGACCAGGCTGGTATTGAACTTAGAGATCTACCTGCTTCTGCTTTTCTAGTATCAGGATTAAAGGTGTGTACCAGCGTACCAGTCTCATTTTGAACTTCTTACTCTCTTGTCTGTCCCTACCAAGTTCTGGGATTATAGGCATGCACTGATACATCCAGAATGAATTTTGAGTTTTCTTAAACAAAATTTCATGAAAGGGTCTCTGATACCTTTCAAGGACAAAGTCCATTACAGATGAAAACCAGAGTAAAAGTTGGTTCAATATCCTAACATGATGTTTGAGTAAGTCTTCTTTGTGACCTGGAAACTGAAACTCCACAGACAGAAAATCATGAAAGAACAAGGGAGGTATCATGGTCGGGAGGGCAATCAACAGAGTAATGGTTTCGAATGTATCCAGGACCTCATCCCTGTCATCTGTGATTGGGCTACCTTACTAGGCAGAAGGGACTGTGTAGAATTGATTAAAATTGAGGATTTCTGATGGAATAGATCGCTGCAGATCACCTGATAAGTCCCAATATAACCACAGAAGCCTTTGTGAGAGGGTTTCAGAGATAGTGAAGGAGATGAGACATACCAGAGTCAAGACACAGGAATCTGAAGGTCTCACCTCTTGAGCTTGAAGACAGGAAGGCACTTGGGCCAAGGAATGAGAACATCCCCCAGAAGTTAAACATGGAAAGAACACAGATTATCCTCAAGAGCCTACAGTAGGATCTTGGCTCAGCACACACCTTGATTTTAGGCATTTAATTTTCACTTCATCCTCCTGACATCCAGGACAGTATGATAACTGTCTGTATTGTCACAAGCCACTCACACTTCATTGTGCTCATGGTCACTTTTACAGCCAGCAGCGATAAGATAACAGAATGATCCTGGAGTAGCTCATTTTATCATTCTTCCTAGGCAGTGGCTTAAGTACGATTTCTTGGTAGAACAGGAAAATGGTTGATTTTCATCTCTGAAAAATGTCAGTGCACTTGCTGTATTCCGTGCGGTTTTGATATTAATATTCACTATCTTAATGTCATCATCATTTTCTCATTTGATTGCATTTCTTTGGTGAGTCCAGTGACTTCCAGGCAAATTGACATTTACATGCAGGGTGCACGCTACCTTCCCTGGCTCACTTCAACAGGAAAAGGTTGACTAATTAGTGCAGGCCACTCATTTCTAAGCTATTTCAGTCGTCTCTTCACATCTGCCAACAATCTCGATTCCAAAAGCAATATTGGCTGGGGCACTGGAAGAATGTATGAGTACTTTCTAGCAGATTGCAAACTACCAGTAAAATTTACGAAGCAGAAATGTTACTAGAGCCATAGAAATGATAATTCCTTTTCTCCTGGGAAATCATATGTTCTCCGTTATTGTTAGTTCTCATCTCTTCTATGTAGGTTACAGTGGTGACTGTTCGGGACATAAGGTCCTAGAAATGTGGTAGTATGTGTTTTATCACCCCGCAGAGTCTTCCATTATGTTTCCCACCACATCTCATTCCTTTACATTGATGCAACCAAGTTTAGCAAAATATCCAGGAGCAATTAATCATTGATAATTACAGCTACTGGGAACAGAGGGCATCATCTGTGCCAGGAAGTACTAAGTGTTTTGTGTTTATCTCACTTTTTCCATCTATGTGTATCCAACGTGACACTGGTTAACACTGTTGAATTGTTACTTGGAATCATCTCCTATTGGAAAGAGAGGCTTCGACTGTTCCGGAAGCCTGGAGGGTCTCTAAGGGCAATACTGTTTGTTTCTGCTCTTGCTGCCACTGCCCTTAAATATAGAGCCATTGTTTATTACAGATGCAGGACGCACCATTCTTGGCATGTGGAGGGATGGTGCCAGCTGCTCACAACAAAGCATATGTGCACATGGGTGCTCAGTCCTAATTTTAAGCATCATTAGCAGATCAGAGTTTTTAAACACATACTGCACACACTCTTGGATCACATTATTTTGCTATGACTCTATCAATTTATTCTTTAAGGTATTTGTTTATTTTCACAACAATACTCATGAGTGTCTTTGCTCTCATATAGGATTGGAGGTATAGGGTCAAAGTCACTTTCAATCTGAAGCTTATATTCTAATGCAAGAACAAACAATACCACTAATGAAACAACAACAATAAAACCCACCTATGAAGTACAGGTTTCATGCTCCTGATCTGAAAATGTGGAGTCTGAAAGACTCCAAGAAAATCAAAGCTTTTTTTTTTTTTTTTTCTTGTTTTGGTTTTTCAAGACAGGGTTTCTCCATGTAGTTTTGGTGCCTGTCCTGGGTCTCGCTCAGTAGACCAGGCTGGCCTCAAACTCACAGAGATTCGCCTAATTAATCCTCTCAAGTTCCGGGATTAAAGGCATGCACCACCACTGCACGGCCAAATCAAAGCTTTTTGAGTGTTACCTGAAAACACAATTCCACACCTGACCTCATGTGATAGGCTTCAGTCAAAACACAGGCACATTATAAATATGAAATAACTCAAGCTCTTAATACAAGGTATAAAATGAACAAAAATGGCCTTTGGGTTTAGATGAGGAGTTGGTTCCATCCCTAGGATATCTCAGTACACATATAGATGTTTAAAAATCTGAAAACCTCAATATCCAAATTTCTTCTTGTCCCGATCATTTTGGTAAAGGGATGCTGAGCCTCTATGAAATCAGATGGTGATAATTACCTTGTTGGGAAATAAGACAGAAGAAGGAGATACAGTTACATGGTTGAGAGAAAGCTTCTTTTGAGGCCATAATACATCAACAGAAATCCAAGCAGCTGGTAACAGGAGCTCTAGATGGAAAAGTAGCAATTGCAAAGGCAAATCAAATTGGTTCTAGTGTCACAAGGATGTAACCCCAGCTATTAGGGAGGGTGAGATAGAAGTATCATTACAAGTTCAAGGCCTGCTTGGGAAGCTTAATGAGGTCCTTGTCTCAAGATAAAACATAAAAATACAGTGCTTGGGATGTAGCCCAGCAGGCAGCCCTTGCCTCATCTTGCATGCCTTAGTCCCTGGGCTCAGTCCTAATTACTATCAAACCAAAACAGAAACAGACAAATAAGCATAAAAACAACAACACAGTGTCTAAGGCCTGGTAAGTTACAGGTGGTGGTTGGGTTGCCCATACACTCTTATAAGGAATTCATTAAAGAATTGCTCACACAAGGAACCTGTAATATAAGGGAGACAGATAGGAAAGAATGAGAATTCAGGCAAATTGCTGGTTTTAGTGTGATCTTTTCACCCCAGAGCTTGTTACACACCTCAGGGAACTGGCAAGAAAGTCAACTCCCCTAGACAATATCCAGGGAAATCCTGTAAAGAAGGTACTGGGATCACTGTTAGAGGAATTGGCTTGCAGAGGCTTTAGGTGAGCCAAGACCAGCAAAGACATCCAAGGTGTCTGGGAGGAGCATCAGTATGTACACTAGATTGGAGCCTAGCAAGCAGGAGAGGTAGGCAGCTGTGTCCAGGAAGTGATTAGGTACCAAGCCATGGAAAGAATTCAGTTTGAATTTATAGATGACTGGAAAACTGGAGATATATGGGGCCAGAGAGCAGCATGATATGATTTACATTTTTCAACAACCATTCAGACTCTTTGACACAAGGTAAGGAGCTCTGGGGCTTGTTAGGAGAGCGCTTCGGAGTTCTAGGATGACTGAGACCTTGGACCCACCCAGTCCCTCATTATAGAAAACTAGCCAACTATAATAACAGCTCATTTAAAACATGGCTTGTTGAAGTCATAATGAGTTGCCTGTGGTTAAACTGTGGAAAAGAGGTGTTGGAGAGATGGATCAGCAGTTAAGAGGATGCACTGCTCTTCTAGAGGACCTGAGTTTGGGTTGTAGTACCCATGTCAGGTAGCTCACAACTGCCTGTAACTCCAGCTCCAGGAGATCCCCTGAGGGCACATGCACTCATGTGCATAGCATGCCCTACCACATACATATACGTAATTAAAAGTTAAACAGTATGCATCTTTTAAAAACCTTCTTAGCAAATAATACAAAAAATCTTCCTAATATTTAATTTGTACCAATCACATGTTGAATTGACTTAATATTTTGCTTAAATGATTGCTTATATTGTTTAAATAAGTGTTTCCTAGATCTGTTAAAATATTATTGAATATATTTCTCATATTATATTTTTATTGGGTCCCTTTAGGGTAGGCCCAGATAGTGGAAAGTACCTGTGTTCTATATTTGGTCTGACAATAGAGAGGACAGAATTTACTGATGAGTAGTATGCAGGGAGAAAAAGGTGGCTGCTGAATGATGCTGACACTGTCTGAGATGCAAAACACTGGTGGAAACACGGTGGGAGCAGGGTTTAATTTTAGACATAATTTGGCAGTATCTGTTGGACCTTGAAATAGAGGTGATGCATGGGTGGTTGAATCTACCAGACTGGAGTTTCTTAGAAAGTCTCAGGCTAGAGGTGAAAGCTTATGGACATTTACTACACAAATACCTTTTAAAACTCTTAGTTGGTTTTACTATCACCCAAGGGTATCTATCCATAAAGAAGAGATCCATGAACTAAATCCTGGGACAATCAATTTTGTGAAAACTTTGGAAATTGTGAGGAGTCATTTGCCAGCTATCTGAACTTGGTAGGTCATTTCATTTGGAACTTTGTTTTACTATATACAAAAAATGAATAATATAGTACTATAAATAAAATAGGATGGCTATGATACAGAGCTGGGATAATATATTCTGCCATGCTGGCAAAATCTTTGACATTAAAGTGAGAACTCAGTGAATGCTGGTTATTTCATTGTTCTTTTCTTTACAGGTATCATATTAGATCAGTCCCCAGAAGTAAGAAAACTCCCAAAAGTTAAACTCTCTGTCTGCACTGGACCAGGAAGAATGAGCATGGTGCTTGCTCCTGTGCCTTTTTTCATGAGGCACATACATACCCACATGGAGATGCTGTATCTTCATTGCCCTCAAATGGACTCCCACAGGGCAACTTAATTTTTAATACCTTGAAGGCAGATACTTAGGATGGGAACCTGAGCTAGAAGAGGTCAGGCCCGCACACTGCTGTGGCTAGAGAGGCAGCAGATGTGTCTTATTGTTCATCTCAGCAGAAATTAAAATAATTAGACCCCAGAGGTGAGTCTGCATGCTGCTGAGGTGGACAGCTAGGCAAGGAAAGGCCCACTGAAATGGTGACAGCTAATATCATTCTGTGTTGAGAGGATTCAGTTCATTTAACGACACCCATGTCTTTAATCTTGAACCTGAGAAAAGTGAGTCTTCCCTAATAAGGGGGACTTGGCAGATGTGATCACACTGAGCCAGTTAGAAGATAATCCTGGTAAGAATGGTGTGACCTAAGAAGACTGAGGTACAAAAGTAAGAGTGTCAAAATTAGAAAAGGAGACATTATCATAAAAAGTGAGGATGGAGAGGGAGGGAGAGAAAAGAGAGAAGGGGTGGGGAGAAGCAGAGGTTGGGGTGGAAAAGAATGAGGAGGAAGAAGATGGGGAGGAGGAGAAAGTAGAAGAGGGAACGTCACAGGGAGAGGGAAGAACTAGGGGAGGGAAAAAGCACATGAATATGAATGTGGCTGGGTTTGATAGTGGAGGAAAATGTCACAAGCCAAGGAATATGGGCAGCACATAGGAAACCGGAAAAGGGCTAAAAATTAGATCTCTCTTACAGACTCCCCAAGGAACACCGTTCCCGCCAATACATTGATTTTAGCTTAGTAATACCCATTTCAGATGCCTGAGCTCTCAAAGTATAAGATAATAATTTTGTAATTTTAGAGTTAATAAGTGTCTGGTCATTTGTTACAGTGGCAATAGAAAACTAATGTATTAACCCTTATAAGTCATAAGGTTTAAGTAATAAGTATGATGAAAATGTCCCTATCTAGGAATAAGATCATAAATCTGAAAGACTGTTAAGAGGAAGAACTAGAAAGTTCTGAGGTTGCCTAAACAAAGTCTGGCTATACACTATTGCAACCTATATATTTTCCTCATTTTAACAATAACGCAATCAACTTGTCACAAATTAGCAGCATCATATTAAGATGAGGAGTGGGACTGTTCAGAGGAAGATGTTTGATTGTAGTGGAAGGCATAAGAGCCTCCTGGCAGGATAGCGTGAGCAGTAGTATATGATTGATTGACTTCAGTATAGTTCAGTAAACAGGTATCTCAAACTGATGAAGAGGACAGTATATGTCCTCTGATGCCCAGGGTGCACTGTAGCAGGAATCTTAAAAGGTCTTATTAATTAAATCAAACCTGAGGCCAGTTATTGGGGTGAATGCTGGAAGATCAGAGAAGCAGAACAAGCCACAGCTTCCTCACCTCGCCAGTTCCTCAGCTGATCTTGTTTCCTCAGACTGGAAGCTCCTCAGTCCTCACCCAGAATGAATCTAAGCTGAACTGTGCTGCTCAAAGCCTAAAAGCTTACCCCGCCAAATGCTGCTAGTTTCTGGTCCTCACGCCTTATATACCTTTCTGTTTTCTGCCACCACTCCCTGGGATTAAAGGCTCGCTTTCTGGGATTAAAGGCGTGTGTCACCATGCCTGGCTGTTTCCAATGTGGCCTTGAACTCACAGAGATCCAGAGGGATTTCTGCCTCTGGAATGCTAGGATTAAAGGTGTGAGTGCCACCATTTTCTAGCCTTTGTATCTAGTGGCTGTTCTGTGCCCTGATCCCAGATAAGTTTATTAGGGTGCACAATATTTTGGGGAACACAATACCACCGCAGTGCACAGGTGTCAGGGAACACTGTCCTGGGTCATCTTCATGCATAGAAATATTTTAGGATTGAAAGAAGTCATGGCCATCTTTCCTACTCTTTTGCCAGGTGAAAGAGCTAAAGCACACATTCTTACTCTGAATAGTGAAAGTAAAGTTGCAGTGAAGAGTAAACACCAGGGGTCCTGTTTCCTTTCCCAGCAGGCTAGTCTCAAGCTAGGGACTTCTGGAAGCTCAATGCTGTGAGAGAGACTTGTCTCCTCTACCTCCTGTGTGAGTGTGAGTGAGTGTGAGTAAGGGTTGGGAGGTTCAAGGGGCCTCTTGATTTCAGCACTCTCTCTTTTGGGCTAGGGGAGATGAATTTGTTATTCTCAAATTCAGGTTCTTCGTTCCATAGTGGATGTGAATGCATAAACGGTCTGCCCTTATGGGAAGCACTTGTTTGCCTAGCGGGGTCTTTTCTTTTTGAACTTCTTTGGGGATTCTGCTTACAAGTCAGGGAGAGCCAATCAAAACAACAAGAAAAGAGGACCCTGACAAGAGTTTTCAAAATTGCATGCAGATGTCTCCATTTCAGAGAACTGGAAACTGGAATCTTGTTTGAATTGCTGTAGCAACAGCGGGGACAAAACAACACATTGCACAAAGCTGTCCTCTGGGGCCTGATAGCAATTTGGGGGAGAGTAGCGCCAGGGGATTGCAGAGTTGGAGCCAACATGTGCTAAGGCTGGGAATCCCTCTGTGGAACGTGGAGCCTGTGTTCTGATGGAAACCACCAATCTCCAGGGCACATTCCCTTCAGTCCGAGCCCCAATGTGAGAATGTGAAAATGGGATAGGCAGGGGCCAGGAGTAAGGCCGGGGCTGCCTTCTTGGCTCAAGTCTCTATTGCCTGAAATCTTCCAGATCACAACCAGTCATATACACAGTAATCACATACATGCAGCACTTCGCCATTTACAAAACATTTCCTCTCTTTTATCATCTGAGTCACCCGGTTTACCATTGCAGTTTAGCGACTAGCTTACCAGGGCTCTGGCAGATACCTAGAGATGAAGGTTGTTTGTTTGTTTTGCTTTCTTTTATCACTATTTATATTTGCATGAACTTTTAGTACTTTCAGAATCACAGAAAGTCATAAATCAAGGTCCTTGAAGTTTTACTTTCAGTCTTCTGGATGTCAAATCCTGACAGGAACCAAGTGAACCAGAGAGTCCTTCACTCACTTCAGCGTCTTGAGAAATCTTAATTGTGTTCATGGTTTTTGCTTGTTAGTCTTTAATAATTATCTGAGTGGCAAATTGGTGCTGGAAAACTCGATCAGCCTTTATTCCTCCGTATGCCTTCCGTTTAGAAGAGGTAAAAACTGGTAAAGAAATTTTTTTAAGTCCAGCAACAAAGTAGCTAGATGTATGTTGGAATCAGTTTAAAAAATACACTTATCTCAGTGTCAGAAAGGGTCATTTCAAATCCTCCAGCTGCATTGTCTAGTGACCCATGGTTCTTAGTTCACTTAGTCTCTCAGTCCGTTTGAATTCTGAATCGATTTTGAATAAGACGTGAATGTTCAGACTGGCCACCTGGTAAGAGATGGCCCTACTATCATGTCTATGTTTTTGACGTTGTGATGTGCTTCTTCTATGGTTCAGATCATGGTGTCTGAGCTAATGATCATACAATTACACAACATATGGATTAGTATGGGATGTATGGATCAGGAGTGAAATAGCAAGGCCCATGCTTTGGCTACTCAAGGTGATTAATATGCCCACAGCCCCTCACGAGAACTCAGAATTAAATCACAATAATCAGACTAGCTTTTATTAAAGACAGGGAATAATATAAATGCTTTTGATTGTGCCTCATGACTTAAAGTAGAACTAACAAATCTTTCTACATTTTTTTGTGGTATGCAATCTGAAAGCCATGTTGGTTGTGCTTCAGTTGCAAATCCTAACCTTGACATAACAATAGCAATATTATAAATAGGACTTATAATGAGGATCTACTTTATTTTGGACAAGAATCCTGAATGATTGGGACTTTAACTTCCAGCCTTACAACAACTTTGAGGCTAATTTTTCCCTTTACACTAAAGAGTGTGTTGAAATTGACTTGAAGTAGAGACCTTTCCCCAGGCCTCAGGATGTTTCCAGGCAAAGTTGTAATTTTATATTTATTTGAATTTGATGACCTAGACCTCCTACTTCAAAACAACACCTGGAAACAATATTGGACATGGAGTCCTTTGAAAAGAAAGAAGTTACAAGGTAGTAGATTAAAGATAAATTACCAGAGAAACAAACCAAATGAAAATGAAACATGAAGAAATGTGTATGAGAGAGAGAGAGAGAGAGAGAGAGAGAGAGAGAGAGAGAGAGAGAG
>CABHPP010118830.1:0-21932 GCA_902168425.1 Peromyscus attwateri | reverse complement strand
GAGAGAGAGAGAGAGAGAGAGAGAGAGAGAGAGAGAGAGAGAGAGAGAGGATTACCCAGGTTTCTGAGAGTGAAGAAAAGTGTAGCTGGGGTTCATTAGCAGGTTGTTTGGTTTTTGTTCATTTGTTTGATTTTAGTTGTTCTTTGTATATTTAATGTATTCCAGTTACCATTAGTTCTACTGGAGGCTCAATAGAAAAACAATTTAGTGGTCAAATACACCACATGATTTCCTCCTTGGGACAATTACACATATATTATCTTAATAAAGGTCTTATCCAGCTGAGAAGTGGCAACAGGGTAGGCTATAATTGGTTTAACCTGATGTTTCAAAAATATATTTAACACCTTTTTTAAATGTATCTTCTAGTATTGCATATAGTCATATTCTCAGAGTCATTCTGGGAAACTGCATATTGAATAATGGAAAAACTTTCTCTCTTGGTGTGCCAAGAGGCCCCAGTATGGACATGAGAGCCTCAGGACCCCTTCTAAATAGCTTTGAATCTTTCTTACAGTTACATAGTCCAGAGAGTACAAACATTATTGTCGTGACTAGTGGAAGAAGTTACTACCTCTCATTTTTCTTAGGCAAGTCAAATAGTGTTTTCGTCAGAAACTACCAAAATTCTTATGGTCAGTGATTACTGACAATGCCTCACTTACCTCTGAAAAGTGAGGAAACTCATGGAAGTTTTGATGCTAAAACATGTGAATCATAGAGATGGGATGTGAGTGCAGAGACTTATGTTGTTCTTCCTTGAATATTTCTCTTTCCTCTTTGTGACAGCTGGGTGTGATTAAAGAGCAGATGTTGGCAGTGGTGGCTGAAACAATTGTTGCTACATGAGGACTCTTCTGAGAACTGGATGGATGGGATTATATAGGCAAGTTAGGGTAGAATTTGTGTGGAGTCTAGAATAAGTTTGGATTGACATGGATATTTATAGATTTCAAAATACCAGATGGCCCCCCAGATGGGAGACTGGGGTTTGCATTTGAGATTGTTGGATGTGAGACCTCCCAAAGATGCAGGATGAGGATGATTTCATTCTTTGCCATATGTGAAAGTGTGTCCTGCTAGCTTGGTGCACTGGGGCTAAAGCCTGAATGATCAAAAGGGAAGTTCAAATCCTTGAAACATAGAGATCACAACTCAGAAGACCTGGGCTTCAATATTAATTTCTTTCTAACTTAAATATGCTTTTGACTAATGACAGATCAAATTCACCCAACATCTAGAGAACTCTTAGCAGGGTAGTGACTATAGAGGTTACCAATTGAATAAAATATAACTTTTAGATTCTCAGGGACCATAATTTGGGGAGAAGTAAAAGAAATATATGATTATTTGCTCAAGGAAAATATCACCCAGACATTAAAGATAATAGCCCAATTAACCCAAAGAGCTATGGGAAACCAGATGCAGAGTCTGAGATGGTCTTTAAAGTATTTTATCCAACACTGTCATCCAGGCCAAGGGAAGAACAAAGCCAAAGGCGCAGTGGCTTGGCCCTGGTGAGAAACCAGTTGGAACATTGTGGTAAAGTGCTGAGTTTTAATTCTGTATGAGTTAGGGCAGCTTACTATGCTAGGGCTGGAGAGACAGAAATGTGATTAATAGCCCATGAAGGGATAGATAGTCAATGATGATTTTTGACCATATATCATTGATATTTCAGGAAAAAAAGAAGAAATTTCAAATGGTTATCACAATTTTAGCCTTGATATTGACATATTAACAAAATGTGGGTTCTTTCCTAGTCCATCTCTACCCTACATTTTGGGTTGAAATGAGAAAGTCTATTCCTCAGCTCCTTCCAGAAGCAATTAACAGAGTGTATCTCTATAGTGTTCAGAGAAATGTAGAATCAAGGGACTTATTTATTCCTCACCAGAAATCCTGTCCCTATCCTTAGGACAGAAGCTAATCTATGAACAATTTGAAGCATGGGTTTAACAAACCAAGAGAGCTGGCTCCATACCCTCTGTGCTCTCCCTATCCGAACACCAACTCCAGGTATTTCTGGACCTAAACCTCCCCGATTAGCATTCTTTACTAGCACTGACACAAAATACAACTTGCGTTTTAGTGTGTCCTGGGGACATGGTCTCATCTGGAGCCTCTACATTTACTTTTGAGTTTTGGATTAAACATTGTTCTTAAATGTTAATTGAGAATTAGGCTGGTGGGTGTTTATAGGAACTTCATTTTCAAAAAGAGAAGGAATTTGTTTACATCATTTGTCTAAAATGTTACCCCATGCTAAAGATGAGTCTTTTCAGGAATGTTACTATTTAACTGACTTCCAAGAAGGAGACTATTAATTTAATTTTATAGAGTAAGTCTCGTCCCAGGAGCTCAATAGCAAGCAAAGACTCGTAAACATTCAGCAGTTTTATTTGTTATGCTATTCTACGAGTTCTTTAAAATTTCACATGCAATACTCAGAAAATTTAAATACATCATTGTATGTATTAAAGAACACACTCGTCCACTCATTTCAAAGAACTATGAAAATCTCTTTGCCACACTCTGGGTTAGAGTCCTAGATTCCCATGTTATTTGGAATTTTACTTGAAAATCAGTGAATAACTGGAGCTTGGGTGGAGAAAAGATTTGAGTATAATACATGTGATAAAATATTTTCAGAGATTTGGGATATTTATTTATGTATAGGGTATAAAAAATAGAAGATAACATCAATTCAATTAAAATCATGAAGTTAGCATTGAGCTTGTAAGTTAAAATTCTTACATCCCTGAATGAGAAGCTTTGTTTTTTTGGGGGGCTGCCTTTTATTTTTGAGATTATAATATAAATTCATTATTATTGTCTTACCTTTCCTCCATTGAAACCCCTTTTTATTCCTTTTCAAATCCATGGCCTCTATCTCATTATACATACATACATATATATGTAATATATATATATATATATATATATATATATATATATAAATGTCTTTCACTCAAAGACTGGATGCTGAAAACAATACATATAGACTATGGAATACTACTTAGTGGTAAAGAAAAATGAAATAATGAATTTTTCAGATAAATGGATGGATCTAGAAAAGATCATATGAGTAAGGTAACCCAGACCCTAAAGACAATGTCACATTTTCTCTCATCTTAGGCTGGTAGCTCCAAATCTTCAGATGTGAGTATCTGTCCTGGAGTAACTGCAGAAACCAATAAAGTAAAGAGTTGTATTTGCTGGGGTAGGGAAAAGGGGAGCAATATAGAGAAGAATATCAGCGCACATGATAGCCTTGGTTTTATACCCATTATATTAAAATACTCCTGTCAACAAAAATTGGGAAATGGTAATTTTATGCCTCTGGTAAAGACATAAACCCAGAGAGATGATAATTGTGTTTATGAAATAAACACTGGTGGGGTGGAGCTGGGGCAGGACCTAAGCTTTTTTTCTCCAAGTGGCTGACCTGGTTGATCAGCAAGAACCATCCCAAGTTCTGGTTTTAGTGATCTGACTACACTCCAAATATAAGCGGACACTGAAGGAGCATTGAATCCTACAGTGATCCTGGCATAATACACCCAGTGCTTCTTTGAACATAGACCACTTTGTATGATGGTAATAAAGGTAGGGAAAAAAAATCCAGCCTCCAACTAACCTTCCATAAGGCTACTTGAATTTCTTAGATGGCTTTGATATCTTAGCATGGCAATATAGAGAAGTTGTGTATAACCTTTTTCAGGACAAATGGTATCAATTTGTTTAAAAAACCTGTCTTTTAACAATTTCTCCTTTGAAGCAAATATACTGGAATTCAGAGTACACAATGACTGGATATTAGCTTTAATTTGGGGTATTTTTGTATTTTTATTTTATTTCATTTTTGTATTGATAATTTAAATTGTACTAATTTACTGTAACAGTTAATATTGTATGAACTGACTGCATATGAATATACATGTTCACATGTATGTGCAGCTATGTGTGCAGCTTTGTGTATATATGTGGAGGCCAAAGGTTGATTTCAGAGTCTTCCTCCATGGCCTTCTAGCTGAACCTAAGGTTCACAGACTTGGCTAGATTTGGGGATCCTACCTCTGCCTCTCATGCACTGTAATTACAGGCAGGCCACCATGCCCACTGGCTTTTATGTAGGTGCTGGCTTCCAGACACTCATCCACACCCTTGTTTGATGATGGATGGCTTCAGTTCCTCACTGAGCCATCTATCCAAGCCTGGGTTCCATATCTCAGTCCTATAAAAGAGACAATTCCATTTCAGCATGAATTTTGGATAGATATTTAAACCATAGCACCTTTCAAAAATAACTATATTTCTTAGAAAACTGTACTCCAAAACAAAATGGAAAGGCTAGAGATGTGGCTCAGTGGCTAAAGGGTACTTTCTACGCTTCCCAGGAGCCAAGTTCAATTCCCTGCAGCCACATTGGGTAGCTTACAAATACCTGCAACTCTAAATGTAAGGAATTTGATACTCTTTTCTGTCCTCTGTGGACGTTCACACATACTTGGCATTCACTCACACAGAAAAACACACATACATATGCATTAAAAACTTAAAAATAATGTTTTTTAAATGAGCAAGAAAATGATGCAAATTTAGAGCAATGATAGTTGAGGAAGTTTGTTATTAGTGTTTTTTTTTTTTTTTGATGAAAATGTAAGAACATAAGGCCATAACTCAAAGAGAGACAGAATTTACTCCAGTGGAGATAGCTGCATAGAGCAATACATAAGTAATCCAATTTAAAGTTCAGAATTTTGTAGGTCTTCTGTAGAATTCTTTTTTATATTCTTCCAGGAAACTAGCTATATCTGCTTTTTTTTGTTCACCCTGCAGACTCCTGTTCATGCTGTCAAAATTAGACATTTTGAATGTTATAATGTAACTATAAAATTTGTATTATTTTTTATATGTATGTAAACATATATGGATGTGTATGTGTGTGTGTGTGTGTGCATGTGTGCTTACATGACTGTGTGTATACACAAGTGCACATGTGGAGACCAGAGGTTGACATCAGATGTCTTATTGTTCTCCAACTTACATTTCTGAGACAAAACCTCTCACTAAACCCGGAGTTTACTGGTTGACTAGACTGGCTAGTAAACAAGCTCTAGGGCTCCTCCTGTCTCTGCTTGCCCAGAGCTGGCAGCACAGGGGAGCACAGCTTTGTATTTTTTCATGTAGTGTAATGACTATTCTTGATTGTCAACTTGACTACATTTGGAATGAATTAGAATACAGAAATGGAGGGCACACCTGTAAGAGATTATTTTTGCTTGGTTGGAAGTGGGTGAATCCACTTCTAGTCCAGACCTTTGAGGTAGGAAGTCATTCACTTTGATTTTCATTTTAAGTCAGGAAGATATGCCTTTAATCTGGGCCACACCTTCTGCTAGAAACTTATATATAAGGACATGGAAGAAGGAAGTTTTTGCTTGTTGTCTGCATGCCCTCAACTTGCTAGTGTATCCATTCCTTCACTAGAATTGGAGCCTGCTTCTTTGGGATCCCAGCATATACAGAAGAACAACCAAGACATCCAGCCTTGTGAACTGAGAAACTACTGGATTTTTGGACTTTTTATTCACAGCCAGCATGGTTGGATTAGCTGGACTGCAGCCGCTAAGTCATTCATATATACATATGGAGAGAGAGAGAGAGAGAGAGAGAGAGAGAGAGAGAGAGAGAGAGAGAATTCTTTCTACAATTTCTGATGCTCTAGAGAGCCCTGACTTACACACTCGGTTCTGGGGATCTGGACTTAGGTCCTCATGTCTGTACTCTAAGTACTTTGCCCACTAGGCCATTTCTCTAGATTTATAATATGACAGCAACTACTCAAAATGTCATTGGTAGGTGAGGACTGCAAACTGTCCATTTTCTTAGTGTTATTCTGAACTATTTTTTAAATATCTATTCTTTGACAGGTATCATTGTTTAAAGGTCTGTTTCATTGTTTCAGTAGTAAATTATTGACTTGTAGAGATTTCCATAAGTTCTTGAAACCAAAAATGACAATTGCCACAAAAATACTTTCTTGGTCTTCAAAGATTGGTTCTGAGTTGAGGTACCCCTTCAGTGTTTTTCCAGTGTATCTATGAAAAAGTCCACATTGTCCCCCAAATTTAGTGTCTTTCTTAAAAAAGTCCCCCATTTATGTGCATTTTGTATTGAGTGCTGGAGTCCTGGGTCCTCTGATTCTGTTGGTTTTCTCATTCTCAGATCTCTCTGTGTTATTATTTCTTACAGGTCTTCAAGTGAACACCTTCTGATTCATAGAACAGAGATAGATCTCTCTGATGTGCTTAGGTGTGTGGCAATGTGATGCTTATCCATGGTTATTAATTTTGCCCCTGTTTTGCAATAGAAAATAACTAAATTCAATTTCAAATCTACCATACAGGCTGCAGTATATCAACATGATAACCTGGTATAAAGCAATGAAGAAAATATCTTGAAACTTATGCAGAAATATTTCCAAGTGAGTTTAGTTGATAAAAATGAGAGGCAGGCCTAGGATACATGTGTGAATGTAGGTGTGCTTGGAGGTGCACTAAGAAACCCTAGCGGCAAATAAAAGAATGTTTAACAGTAATTATTTGTAAGAGGGGCAGCAGGAGTAGGAACCATGCAAGGAACAGGAATGGCATGATTTTGGCATTTCTCTTCTGCACACAGAATCTAGCATTTGCTTTCCGGTCCATCTTCTGTAGGTTCTCTTCCAATAAGCAACCACATGTTCTTCCTTATTGCTAATGAAGTCCATAACATAATGGCTTTGAAAATCCTAATTAAAAATCTATGCTGCACATAAACTCTTCGGAATCATTTCGCTCTCAATAGGGGGATTAGAATTACCCAGTGAGCTGCTCCACCTAATAAGTCCTTTTCAGAGTTTTAAATGAATACTTTTGATTATAATGCCAAGATGTTGTGTTTAAAGTATAAAATGAAAGGAACCAAGAGTATGATTTAATATTCTTAAGAGTGGGCCTCCAGAATCACACTTATTTACAAAAATTTGAAATTTTTATTTTTTAATATATTGACAGTTTCACAAACTTATAGAATAAACTCCATTGTAATTCCCATCCATCATCACCCCAGCCCCCAGCTGTAATCCTTCCTTTTAGGAAGTGTTCTTTCTACTCTTATGTCCTTTTGTAGCTCACTGAGTTTAGTAAGAGTTACTTTCACATGTTTATGTGGGAGTTTATTTCGTGTAGGAAGGATAACTTACCAGTGATTACAACACAGAAGAAAATGAAACTCCATCCCCCAACAACCATTAGTTGCTAATAGTCCCTCTAGAAAGAGGACTCCTCTCCCATCCATGATAAAATGTTAATGGGTTAAATTTGTGCAGGGCTTGTGCTGATAACCACAAAAGACAATAACAAAAATAGTGAAATACACAAACAGAACAGGTTCAAGTTAGTAGTCTCATTTCTAAAATTTGAGCCTTATTGGTTTTGATAAGATTATAAATTGTATAATAAGGACAAAATTCAGATGATTTAAGATCTCAGAAAAGGAGCCTAGCAGAGTACCTCCTCAAATGACTGGTCAGGAGGAATGCATCCCTAAGGAGGCTGGCTTAGGAGCATCCCTTCCTAACCTTGGGTTCCCATCAGAGCAGCCACTGATGCTACATTTACCTGGATAGATCCTTATTTCAAGTTTTGGAAACAACATCTAAAGCTCCTTGTGGCAGGATGGGGTTTTTTTGTGGAATATGGATTTTTTTTAATTAAGAATTTTTTTATTCATTTTACATACCAATCACACACACCCCTCTTCCCTCCTCCTGCCCCTCAAGCCTCTCCCCCAACCTACTCCCCATTCCTTCCTACAAGAAAGTAAGGCCTTCCATGGGGAGTCAGCAGAGCCTGGTATATTCAGTAGAGACAGGTCCAAGCCCCTCCCCCTGCCTCAAGGCTGTGCAAGGTGTTCCACAATAGGTAGTGGGCTCCAAAAAGCCAGCTCATGCACCAGGGATGGATCCTGATCCTACTGTCAGGGGGGCCCTTAAGCAGATCAAGCTACACAATTGTCTCACTTGTGCAGAGGGTCTAGTCCAGTCCCATGGAGGCTCCACAGCTATTGGTCTAAAGTTCATGAGTTCCCACTAGTTTGGTTTGTTTGTCTCTGTAGGTTTCCCCATGATGATCTTGATTCCCCTTGCTCATAGAATCCCTCTTCTCTCTCTTCGACTGGACTCCTGGAGCTCAGCCTGGTGTTTGACTGTGGGTCTCTGCATCTGCTTCCATCAGTTACTGGAGAAAGGCTCTCTGATGACAGTTAGGGTAGTCACTGATCTGATTACTGGGTAAGCCAGTTCAGGCACCCTCTCCACTATTGCTAGTAGTCTAAGCTGAGGTCATCTTTGTGGATTCCTGGGAACTTCCCTAGCACCCAATTTCTCGTTATCCTCATGATGTCTTCCTCTATCAAGGTATCTCTTTCATTGCTCTCCTACTCCATCTCTGTTCTGGCTCGACCATCCTGTTCCCTTATGTTCTCATCCTCCATCCCCTACCCTCATGAGTAAACTGGGGATCAGGGGTGGGCAATGGCAGGATAGTTTTTTGACAGGTGAGATATACTCCATCATCATTGGGGACCAATTGTTGAAAAATATCTTAGATTAAGCTTCTGGACTTCGTCCAAGGGATGGGTCTGCTTCAAACAATAGAGATGCGTCTTGCCTGAGCATTCATCTGGAAAGCAGCCAACTCCCTGACTTCCCTGACTTGTTTTCTGTAAAGAGCTACTAGTTCAAGAGCTCTGAAAAGCTGAGATCCTTGAGAAAACCCCTCCTTTATATCACATTCTTATTAACAGTAGAAGCACTACATATGGGATCTGATAGATACATAGTTTGATAGATATGGGCCCTGATACTGCCAAGAGTTTAATTTCTTTAAGCCTGTTTCAAGAATGAAAAATATCCTTATACATATATTCATAAAATTAAATTAGATTATGCTTACAAACATCTAGCACAATAACAGAATAATTGACTACTTTATGTTTCTTTAAATTATCTATTTTCATTAATTCCTATATTAATTTACAGAGGGAATTATGTACTGGAGACCAATTAACATATATTTCCCAAAGAACAAATAGTAAAGGAGAGTAATGCTATTTACAGGGTCTCTTAAGGCTTATAAAAGGTTTCTATATCCCAAGTTTGGCAGCTCTTTCATGATACTTTTGCTCTTGGGCCACATGATGTCAATCACAGCTCTGTTGCTGTAATTTTAGCACCACCAATGGGAGGTGGTTCTATTCAGAGACATGCTGTGAAAGATACCAGAACTTCAGCTCTACAGGGATGAAAATGGCTTCCCCTCAGCATACATTAGAAACTGCCCAAGATGATTAGATTGTAATCACAATGTACCCAGACATCATACATGGAAAAAGTTAATGAATAATAACATCATAAAAGGGAAAAAGTATAAATAGCATTTCAATAACAGAAATAACATACACCTACCCTAGCTTGTCTCGGTTTAACTGACTTAACATGTGGTCCTTGACGAGAGCCTCAGAATTAGTACAGTATTCATAT
Organism: Peromyscus attwateri; assembly: GCA_902168425.1. Classification (NCBI taxonomy): domain Eukaryota; kingdom Metazoa; phylum Chordata; class Mammalia; order Rodentia; family Cricetidae; genus Peromyscus; species Peromyscus attwateri. Next base: position 12,343 of record CABHPP010118830.1, on the reverse strand, counting down.
ATGTTCTCTACTGCTTCACCCTCCCAGTGAGACCTCGAGTAAATCCATCAAATGAGAATGCAAAGGTATAAGATTGGTTTCTTTTTTTAAAATTATTTTTATATCTTTTTGCTTCTTATTTTTTTGAATTTATTTTATTTTATTTTACAATATAATTCAACTTTACATATCAGCCATAGATTCCCCCGTTCTCCCTCCCCCCGGCCCACCCCCCTCCCCCCGGCCCACCCCCCATTTCCATCTCCTCCAGGGCAAAGACACCCCCGAGGATTGAGATCGACCTGGTGGACTCAGCCCAGGCAGGTCTAGTCCCCTCCTCCCAGGCTGAGCCAAGGGTCTCTGCTAAGCCCCAGGTTTCAAACAGTCAATTCATGTACTGAGCACAGGACCCGGTCCAACTGCCTGTATGCCTCCTAAACAGATCAAGCCAATCAACTGTCTCACCCATTCAGAGGGCCTGATCCAGTTGGGGGCCCCTCAGCCATTGGTTCACAGTTCATGTGTTTCCATTCATTTGGCCACTTGTCCCTGTATTCCATCCATCCCTGGTCCCAACAACTCTTGCTCACATAAACCCTCCTCCTTCTCGCCAATTGGACTCCTGGAGCTCCACCCAGGGCCTGACCGTGGATATCTGCATCTAGTTCCCTCTGTCACTGGATGGGGTTTCTAGCACGACAATTAGGGTGTTTGGCCATCTTATCACCAGGGTAGGTCAAATCGGGCTATTTCTCGACTATTGCCAGCAGTTTATTGTGGGGGCATCTTTGTGGATTTCTGTGGGCCTCCCCAGCACTTTGCTTCTTCCTAGTCTCATGTGGTCTTCATTTATCATGAACATTCCTTATGTTCCCTCTCTGTTCTTGATCCAGTTGGGATCTCCCGCTCCCCCAATTTCTCTTTCTCTCGCCCCTCACCCCTCATGGTATGTACCCACTCATAGGAGAATACTAGTTGTGGAACAAGGATGACTGGACAGCTACTCACAACACCAGGGAGGCTACCTGGATAACAGGACCCCAAGAAAGACACGGGGATCGCCTAATGACAAAGAAATGGATGAGAGCTACATGAACAATCTGGACGTGAGTGGGGGTAATGCTTCTTATTTTTTTATTAAGAAAATTTTTTCACTCATTTTATACACCAATCAAAGATCTCTCTTTTCCTTCCTCCCGTCCCCCCAGCCTTCCCCTCCCAGCCCACCCCCCTCCCCCCCAATAGAAGGCAAGGCCTCCCATGGGGAGGCACATCCAGTAGAGGTAAGTTCAAGCCCTTCCCCACTGCCTCAAGGCTGCATGAGGTGTCCCATTATAGGTAGTGGGCTCCAAAAAGCCTGCTCGTGCACCAGGGATGGATTCTGATCCTACCACCAGGGGCCCCCCAAGCAGATCAAGCTACACAGTTGTCTCCCCATGCAGAGGACCTAGTGCAGTGATCAGACCAGTGAATACCCTAACTGTCATCACAGAGCTTTTCTCAAATGGCTGATGGAAGCAGATGCAGAGATCCATAGCCAAACACCAGGCAGAGTTCCAGAAGTCCAATCAAAGAGAGAGAAGAGGGATTCTATGGGGCAAGTGCATCAGGATCATGATGGGGAAACATATAGAGACAACCGAACCAAACAAGTGAGAACTCATGAAAGTTGGATCAATGGCTGTGGAGCCTGTATGGGACTGGACAAGAATGGCTTCTTAAGGGAAGGTACTGAGAGCCCTATGAGCTAATGGTCCACACTCTGTGGAAGATAAAACCTTCGTTAAAGAATCATGAGTGGCTAAGATGTCCTAAGAACTGTCCTTGGACATGAACAAAACATCATGACTGGTCGGTAGTATCTTCAGTCTTCTTTTGCCTGAGGAACTTAGCCAGGAGTCCACCTCCTCTGGCAGGTTTCTAGATGCTGCCTAACATACATGTAGGTTCATGGATAGTGAGTTTCCCTGTTCTTCTACTGTGTAAAGCAGCAGATGAAAGCCTGATGCTGGTGCTGCTCAGAGCTTTGCTGACTTAGGGACAAAACCTGGAGGAAGAGCAGCTGGAATGTACAGACACTGGAAACCCTACAAACTACAGCAAGCATTCCAGATGTCATCTGATTCCCCTAGCACCCTCCAGCACCCCCACACCTCCTTGTCTTCCACACAACATAGAGTGTCCATGTATCTATGCCCTCTATGGTCTTAGTGTTTACGAGCCTCAGCTGGTAGAGTTGAGGGGCAAGGGGAAAGTTTCAGATAGCCTTTGATTTTGAAATTTTTTGACAAATCGACGACATGACTTGAGCTAGGAGAGTCACTAAGAAGGCAATAACAGAATCCTGTGTTGAATACAGATGACAAGCCTAAGTGTCTGGATGAATAAGCATGACACATGTTCTTTTCACTGAATATAGAAAAGGGGGAACTGGCTAAACATATAGAGAAGAAAGCAGAAGGATAATTTAATATCAAAGTGATAAGGAGGGTGTGGAGTTGGCTGTACACAGCATATAACAATATCACATTTCAGTTGTGATACTCATCTGTTAAGTGATTTATTGGATGGTTCAATTGGAAATTATAATCAGGACAGAGCCTAGCACCAAACAGAAGTGCTGTTTATATTCTGCACTTAATGACATCAACCGTCCTGTGAGGTACACTATCTGCTCCAGTTTTCAGATAAGCGAACTGAAGATTGCTTCAATCATTTGGTTAAGTTTACCCAGAGAGTTTGTCATGGAGCTCGACCCTGTGCTCATTCACTTGACCATCCTGTGTCCTTTGTTCTAGGCATGGCACTTAAGGGCTCACACGTCTGAATCAGCGAACCATGGACCCTTTCAGGGCTTTGATTGGATTGATATTTTGTAAAATTGCTTGGCCTGGTTCAAATAAGTTGGACTCCAATTGCTATACATTTCTGGAATGGAAAACAAACACCGGGAGTGAGATAGAGGAAGTTCAGGACAGACAGACAGACAGACAGATGATCCAGAAGTTAGCTTTACAAGGACAGCCCATCCCTTAGAAGGACTCTATGGCCAATATACCTCTGATTTGCTGCTTCCCAGGCCTTGTAATTACAGTCCCTGGAAGATGTTCCTGCCAGATCCCATTCACAGACAGAGTGAGATCATCCTTTCAGGCCTGGCCTGATTTCCGATGCTGGGAGACATCCTGAATAAATGAATACACAAATGAGCAATTGAATGGCTCCATGGGAACGATGAACAGAGTCCTCATCATGAAATCCTTAAGCTTCGGCAAGCTGGATCAGTCCATAGAAAAACCTGACTTGGTGTTGTAGGTGAATAGGAGCCTTGCATGGGTTATCTCATCTGCTGTGTGTTTCTCTATTTCCTTCCATTTTCATACCTCCACAGGGAGACTACTGAAGGGCTTAAATCTCTCTGTAAAATAACTTTAGTGGGGGACTGCTATTCATAAACACTCAGGAGGAACTAATGAAAAGAAAAATGGATTTAAATTGAAGGGTTGGAGTTTAATTGGGCAGTTCCTCACTAGATGAGGAATAAATAAGAGCTTATTTAGACATTCAGTTACATCACGTTGTAAGTAGTTAGGAGGAAAATATTTACTTTATTTGATATTCTAGGAGTCATATAAGGAAGGAGGTACAAATATTTCTCTGGAAATAAAAAAAAAATATTTTAAATTAGTTCACTTAATAGTTTGGACTCTGACCGATAGCTCATATTATTTGGTCATTAGTGAAGTTTTTAGTCCATGATATTAATTGAAAAACTACTATGACATTGGGTTAAGCTGAGAGTATTTTGTGTGTTCCATCATCTGTCCTCAAAAGGGTGATCGTCTAGCTCAAGAATGAAGATCTGTCAACACTGTTAACACCTAGCTTGCTGGAGAAAATAAAAGGTCCTGACAGGTCTAAAGATGAGAGAAGAGTAAGAATTTCCAGTCTTTAGCCATCCTAAAGGAGAAGTAAGATTCATTTTTTTATCTTCGTCCTTGTGCATTCTTTGAACACTTTTCCTAAGATGGTAGGAAAGGGGAATTGTGGCAAATTGTTCTTGTGGTACTAAGGAATTGTTTTAGAGTGCTGAAATATTAATAGTCATGTTCAAAATGTTTTTCACTCCACAGCATTGGAGGGATGCTTTTTTGAGGTTTTGTTTTGATGTAGGAGTCAACATGGGAAATCATTTAAGGGAAAGAACAGGGACCCTCAGTAGATGCAAAATAAGTGCTTCAAGAAGTGGGAACAGGCAGTGATTTCTCTGAAGGAACCAGGGGTGGATGGGAACCTTACAGAAACCATTAACAAGCTACTGCTTGGGAAATTACTTCTTCTCAGATTATACTCCTGGATGGTACTTAGATTTTGAAAACACTTTGCAACAAACTTAACCTTTCTGCTAGCAATTTATAAAAACACAATATTAAATATTGGGGTGGGAACAATCTGAAAGGCCAGCCAGGCTAAGCCGTTCACTGAACAGAGAAGGAAACTCAAACCTAGGCAGCTGTTTGTTCAAAGATGAACAGCTCACCTCCAGGCCCCTTAAGTTTACTTACAGAGACTTAGAACTCAAATGGAATGCTTACAGTTCAGGTTGTTCAGTCATTACATCATGTATTTATTACCACAAGAACATAAATTGTCTTTCAGTGACTACACCAAGAATAATTTGAAGATGTAGTAGAGAAGAAAACAGAATGAGAGGATGTTCTGTGTGTTTAAATTTTCCACTTGGGTCAATTTAATTTTGCTTAAAAGAATTTTTCAAATAACAAAATGTAGGACCCATCCCATTAGAAGGCCAGAGGCCTTCCATGATTTTTTTTTCATTCCATAACAAGCTCAGAGGAATCTTGTTAACAGAGAGGGTGGTCCTGTCTGCCACCTGTAGTGAGGAATTTTACTTGGAATAATTGGAATGTTTCTAAGAACTTCGAACACCAATAAAGTCTTGGAATGTAGTCTAAACATGCAGAACAGAGAGTTCACAATGGGGTAGAAAACCAATAATTTGAAGTAAGAAGTTAAGTTACTTTTGAAATATGAGGTAATTAGCCAACATCTTCTCTTGAGGCTAGAACCTACCTTCTGTCTCATAGAGTTGGCTAGCCTTGGGGAACCTTAAAAACATCTTTGTGTCTAACAGCACCAGGTGTTTGTTCAAAAGATTCTCTCTGCTTGATAACCACCTTCTCTAAAACATGTTTTTGTTTGTTTGTTTGTTTTTGTTTTTATTTTTTTTGTTTTTATTTATTTTTTTTAGTAATACAGAAAGTACCATTTTAATCATATATAAGGGGCATTGGCTTCTTTTCTTCCCTCTTTCCCTTCTTTCCCTCTCCCTTTCTCCCTCCCTCTGTCCCCCCTTCTCCCTTCCTCCTTCCTTTCTGTTCTTTTTAAGGCATCACTTCTTTCAGGAAGATCTGCCAATCATGAATCTTTTCCCCTCTCCCTGTCCCAACCTGAATGGAGAACTTCCCCACGGTCCTACAACACTTTGTGCTAAAGTTGTTCTCACAAAATGCTATACTTACTCCAGACATTCCAAAACTCATTATGAAGTAGAGAAAGTAATAATCATGTAATTAATTCCCACTCAATTAAAAGTGCTTGAAATTTATTGACTCAGAATTTAAAAACTGTTTTCTTGAAATTACCTCCCATTCAGATTGTCTTCACCATTCTCAAGGGAGTTTAAAACTCACGTAGAACTTCCTTAGAGTTCAACAAATGTGGCAATTAAGTGATATTCATCCAACCTATAAAGTCTTTAGTTGATTTAAATAGCAAAAATGTAAGGGTGTTATAGTAGATCAGTGAATAAATAATAGGAGTGAAAGGATCAAGGCCAAGGATAATATTATGAAATAATTAGTAGCAAACTCCTTTCCAGTACACAGCAGACATTACCCATGTATTTATGAAAGTAATGTGGACTGTGTTTGTAGTTAGGCTATCTAAAACAGTCAATTGCTAATAAAGACTCAGGTTCTCTAAAACCCAGAAAAAAAGATAGCCATGTAAAAGATGTAAGTCTTATTTTTCAGTACCTTACATGAAATTCTTGGCAGTTACTCCATACAGAACTGAAACATCAACGGCAAGGCTTGTGTTATTTGCTAAACACTGTTTCCCAGTCATGTTGTCCCCAAACTGTAGCTAAAATAAGCTATCTTTTCCCCCAAGGAATTACCAAAGCCTGGAAACCCTGAGTATACCTAGGCATAAATCTCAAGAGGGAAGAAACATGTCTAAACCTTTGATAAACTTATATGTATTTGGGTCCTTGAAAATGTTTAGTTTATATGGTAAACAGGATAAGATTGTCCAAAGAGATGTGAACATTAGAAAAGGACATGCATGTAGGCACTTCCGTGAAGGTGGTAATGGTCTTTGAAGTATAAAGAGAGTTATGAAAGAGATCTCAGTCATTCTTATGAAGTCCTCTCTAGTCCCAAGTTTTCAGCAGTGAAGCCCTATGATTATAGTTCCTTGATCCTGGTGAGAGAACTGTGAGACATCATGATTGCACAGATCCAAGTACAGAGGAAATATCATTGGACCACTGTTCAGAATGCGAATGTTCCATCAACTTCCTATGTGGTCTTGTGTAGTCTCTACCCTTGTAGACCTTAGGTTCCATATATGTGATTTTTTTGATAATTTGATGATTAAAAAAACATGGATTTTTTTTTTCCTGGAAGAGACCTGCCATATCAAAGATATTTAACAAGCATGTTCTTTTTTTTTTCATTCATATAGTTGACCACAATATATGTTTCTATTCCTATGTGACAATTATAGGGTAAACCATATATGGAAGACTTCAGGGAGACCCTGGAAACAAACAAACACATGCTTTCAAAAACTATTGGTAAAGATTTCATTGTTCATGTGAATTACAGAAGAAAAGCAATACTTGAGTCTACTTTCAGGACATGGTCATTGGACGTTTCTGCAAACTTATTTGCAATAACTTCCTAGTTCCCTTATTACAAGCTATATAGCATTCCTTAAACTGATCAAATAAATCCTCATGTTTAACTTTGTACTTTCTTTTATGGGAGAGCTTATGTCTTGCCTTCTTTACAAATTTACTCAAGATGTTAACTGGTCAAAGTACTGAGAATAGGAGACTGAGTGCTCAACTGTGAATGGGACATCATGTCTCAGGAAGCATCATAGAAGAGGATTAAATAATGTAAGCTGAAAGGTAGTGAGGATTGCTGTTAAATATTGTCTTCTGGATGTGACATTACAATCACAATTGCTATGGCTACCTGCACAAGACCTATACAATATCAAGTCAGCCAAAGTTACAACATAGATGGGAAAAGATGGACTCTAGGACACCTACTTGTTACTGAGAAAGTATTGGAGGGAGGGTCATTACTTTTTGAGGACATGACCACTAATAGGTTTTCAGTGCTCTAATTATGGATGGCTCAAACCTTAATCCAGACATGGTTGCTGATTTCTGTAACTCTAGCATTTGATAAGCTAATGTGGTAGAATGCCAAATATTCTAGGCTACCTTGGGCTGCACAGTGAGTTCAGGCTAGCCTGAGATAGAGTTCTAGCCACTATGTCAAAAACAAAAGGAAAGATAGAGGAAGAGAAAGGGGAGAAGGAAGAAAAGAAAGAGTAAGGGATGATATCTCCCCTCCCTCTGTCAGCTGCTTCACATTTGTATTTCTAAGCTATTCTCCTAAAGTTTAGACTGTGGGTGTCATCTTGGAAAGGAAGCATACATTGTCCATGTGGCGTTTCTGCTTGTGTAGATTAGGAACATTTTGTATTTAAAATATCTCAAATTACCTCTTTTCCACTGTCCTCTATGACAACCATTCCACTGTATGTTTTGTCGTATTACCCATCTCAGTAGTTTATACCTTCATTGACACAGGACAATACCCCAAAGGTCCATCATCTCCATTTTCTATGTATCCTTATGTATCCTTCATATCTCAGTAGCTTCTATCCCAAAGAAATTATTTTGATTGTTTTTATTTTGCCGTACAAAACTGGACTTGTTCTCTTGTTTTACATTCATTAAATACTGTATATTTCTTCATGTCATTCAGCCTACACAAATAATATATTTATTTGGGTGTTATATCTTTAATTTTTAATTTTTGAGATTAGGATAATATCTATCATTTCCATTGTATTTCAAAGGCCAAATATCCTATTTAACTCACAAAAGATTCAATTAATTTGGCTTATGCAATGTTTTGTCCCACTCTATGTAAGAATGTAATTGTATAAAAATAATATCGAAGTATTTTGTCAATCAATAAGGTGTGTTTTTGGAAGCAGAAAAATCAAACAACAAAAGATATTTATTAAAGTCTCTGTAGTCAGAAGTGAAGTGAAGAGACTGTCTCTAAAGCTGAAGGACTCACATTCTTTAAAAAACAATGTGCTAAGCATGGAGAGTGTAAGGAAAATGAATGACATTATTTTTCCATAGTACCAACTCACATTTTCCCCACAGCTTGGGAAGACTTACTGAAGGAGGACATTGTCCATTTAAGGGATTGCTTGTCTAGAAAAGACCTAAGGGGGAGGGGTGAAGCTTAGTGTTTATTATTCATAAGGCCTTGTTTGAAATTCAGGGTCCTCTTGAAATTCTCAGAAATTTTATCAGACATTATGGCCACATGAATCCCAGTACCAGCTATAAACACCGGATAGATTTGATTCTATTTCCTGTTTCAGAGCCAGCCACAAACAGCTTTTATTGAAGATAGTTTTATGCTGCAACATTTGGACTATCCAAGTTTGGAAACAAACTGGTGTGTGTGGGGGAGGAGAAATAAAATTCTGAATCTTATAGGTCTTTCTAAAGAAGCAGAATTCCATTTACCTCCAGGAATAGATTAATGGAGAAAACAAGATTACTCATTATTTAGGGAAAACATTCACTGATCTCATGAGAACATTCCAAAAGTAACGCATGACATTGTCACTGTGATACTAAATGGGGAGGAGTCCTTTCCTCAGTCGGGATGTGGAGAAACCAGTTGTGGAGGGTCAAGCCCAGCATAAGACATGGGATTTCCTGGGACCAGTGAAAAGGGAAAATTCACATATCTTGGTTCAAAAGTCATTGAGACTTTCTAGATGGTAGTGGAATATTAAATCCAATGGAGCTGTTCTAAAGTTGGGGCTTATGTGACTGCACAATCACATGTTCAAGGTTCTGGCCCTGGTCAGTTAACTCACTCCATGCTGTAATCTGGGGTTAGCAATTAGTAATCATAAATTTAAACCAACATATGAATATATATATATATATATATGTGTATATATATGTATATATATATGTAAACTTTTCTCTTTTTTTTCCTTCGTTATTTCCTTCCTCCATTCCTCCTTGCTCCTCTTCTCCCTTCTCCTCCTCCTCTTTCTTCCAGCTCTTTCCTCTCATTTCATTGTTTAGAACTAAAGTATGAGTACTGGGCTAAATCCTGTGATTTCCCGTTGTCCCATTTTGATTGTGCTCACTGATTTCTGAAGTATGTTTCAGCTATCTCCTAACATGTTTTAGGCACAAATTAGTGTGAAAGTAAATCCCAAGATGGCTGTAGCCAATAATATTCTTGCTGTGTGTCAGTGCTACTGCAGACCCACACATCTGGGTAATCAAAGCAATTCTAGTGACCACTGATTTCCTCAATCTTTCTCCTTCCTTCCTTCCTTCCTTCCTTCCTTCCTTCCTTCCTTCCTTCCTTCCTTCCTTCCTTCCTTCCTTCCTTCCTTTCATCCTTCCTTCCTTTCTTCTTCCCTCCCTCCCCTCTCTTCCTCCCTTTCTTCTTTTGTCAATTTCTTCCTTCCCTCTTTTACCTTCCCTCTCCTCCTCCTTCCTTTTTTTTTTGCCTTGCTTTAACTCTTGGTCTCCTCCTCATATCAACTCTCCCCACCCCATCTCCATCCTCTTCATTCCTCTCTCTCTCTCTCTCTCTCTCTCTCTCTCTCTCTCTCTCTCTTTACTTTTCTTTCTTTTCTTCAGTACTGGAGATTGAACCTAGACCCTCTCACAAGTTAGACAAGTGTCTGACCACCAAATTCATTTCTGTCCTCCATTTTCACTTTGTATCTACTGTTTCATATCACCTCAGTTTCCTTTTTATGATATGTTAACTTACTGAAGCCAAGAAGAACCTTGAGTAGTCAAGGTCATTGAGTATAGAATCAGGAAAACTGAGAACACAATATAAGTGTCTTAGATTAAAAAAACAAAAGTGTTTATGAAAGAACATTCACTACTTAGATCATTTCTTCCCTGCTTTATAAAAAGACCATGGTCTTTTTGTAGTAAAAGATTGTTACTTGGAAACAAAGGATTCCATGGGGCCCAAAAGTAACAGCAGTTCTCCCACTCTACAGATTTCTCCCTGTGATGTGGGAAGTTGACATCTGAGCATCTTGCAAGGGAGAATACTCAGTCTCAGAGACCATTATGCTATTTCTCTATTTGAAATCTTGGTTCAGATGTATTAAGGGAGAAGTTCATCTTTTCCATGGCAGTCCAGGGTCTCTGGAATTCTCATCAGTTGCTGTTTGGAGACATTTCAATTGCTACAGAACAAACGGGGCAAAGTGTCCCTTATTCTTGGAAAAAGCTGGCTATGCAAACGTTCCCCACCCACAAGGGATTATCAGGTGCCAGTAAAATGGTAGCTCATATGAAGTATTCCTGAACAAGTTTTCTATTGGAGAACCTGGCCCTGGGGCTGTTTATGGCATATTTTATTGTTCTGTTGTAAATGTGACACACTATGGAGAATGTCCTCATTCTTAATGGGTCTATTGATTACATTCCCATTAACACCTTAGAGATAGCAAAGAGAAATAGCTATATAGTCAGTTAATGCTGACTTTCTTGTCTAAAGACAACACTATGAATATAGAAAGTAGTTATCTGATTGCATCCTAAGGTCTGTAATTTATAAAGAGAATTTTAGAGACCTCTAGCTCAGCCCAGTCCTCCTGGCAAATATAATTAATGTCACAGATGTTGATGGAGTTAGTATTTTGATGCTTCTTGTGTGATAATTCAGGTAGACAGTTCCAGACAACCTGGAGATTGCAGATTCTACTATTCTGAGTACACAAGTTTTCTTATAATACCTCATTCAACCAGGAAGCCATCTCTTCCTTTTTAAACTCAAGATTAATCTTTACCACTCACTGGTCCTTGAATTCTAAATTACAATTGAAGAATATTCAGCCAAATATTTCATAAAATAAAGACTGTGCAGCAATCTCTAAATATTCTACATATAAAATTGGTTTGGAGGACTGTAGCAATGATTTTTGAACAGAAGTAAACAGCCTGTGTAGCATTCGATGGAGATGTGTCCAAGCTCTAAGCCTATTTTACTCTAGCAGAATAGAGCATATGCTAACACTTTAAGTCATGTTTGTATCTCTGAGACAAAATATCTGGCAGAAACAGCTCAAGGGAGGGAACCTTGAAGCAAGAGAATGATAGTTCCTGTGAACTTCTCAAATGAGAACACTCTATATGGGTTTTCAGTAAAAACAAAAACAAAACAAAACAAAAAAACTGTACAGTTATAAAGCACATATAAGATGCTAGCTACTAAAATGACTAGAAGAAAGAACAATTGAATGCATTTGTAATAATTAGAAATTAATTCCATCTTCCCTCTCACTCCAATGAATAAAAAAAAAAAGAGAAAAGTTTAGTACATGGTTTATCAGTGACCACATGTCAGATAGGTTTGATTTTATGCAATCTCAGATACTACTAAATAGAGACAATCTGTCCATTGATGTTTAAAGAACAATATAAGTGCTTTATAAGCCACGAAGCACATTTACAGAGACATCACACATACACAAACATAAAATATTAAGCAAAATGTTTATAATGTTAAATCAATACCAGTCTGTTGATGTTAATCTAATAAAAAAGACAATTGAACATTATAAAATATATGAAAATATTCTTATCATTTTGATGTTTTATAAGGGAAAATTAGAAAATCAGTAAATTAGAAAAATGTTTAATGTAGTGGAACCTTCACTCATGAATAGCAATGAAATATCTTAAAATAGCACCGTGTTCCTCAGAAGCACCGCTGCTTTCCCTGAAAGGATGTTGTGTTGGTCAGTAAGATCATGCTGCATATACCACATGATAAACATTAAAAAACTCTAGTGGGTTAATGCAACAGGATTATGTCTTACTCACACTAAACAGCTATTGGAGTTCCTCAGAGTCCTCTTGTTCTGCATCCTTGGGGACCAAGCCTGGAGAAGAAGCAATTGTCAAACATTAGCAATGACTATGATACAGACAAATAAAACTCCGGAGATTCTT
>CABHPP010118829.1:23697-46602 GCA_902168425.1 Peromyscus attwateri | reverse complement strand
GGGGGGGGGTTGAGACAGGGTTTCACTGTGTAGCTTTGCACCTATCCTGGAACTCACTCTGTAGCCCAGGTTGGCCTTGAACTCACAGAGATCTGCCTGGCTCTGCCTCCCTAGTGCTGGGATTAAAGGTGTGTGCCACCACCACCCAGCTCATTTATTGCTTTTTCAGAGGGCCTGAGTTCAGTTCCCAGAACACATATCAGGTGGCCTCTGCAGACACACATACATAAACATAATTTAAAATAACAAACTATTTTTTAAAAATCTTACAGCTAACCCTGTATCTTTGCTGGTTATGTATGTCACAGATGCAGGGCACAATCTGGAGAGTATTTATTCTAGAGTCTTCTTTTGTGATACTGCACAGAGTCCAGAACCACACCCATGTGTGTCTCTAGGTGACTGTCAATGCTACAAAAACATCCCGGACTATTATTCTTTGTGGTCTTGTTCCTTGTACAAAATGCAATCCAGAATCCTGAGGTTTTTGTCATTTTGTTCAGTAAATTCATGCTCATACTTAGTCTATTTGAATTCACATCCAGATATAAAATGCAATAGGTCTTTTTTGCCTGTGAAATTCTTAATACTAGGCACAAGTGCCAATTAACTCATGCTTAAGAAAGAGATGAAGTAGTCTAACAGCCCACCATTCCTCAAGTTATTCTTGAATCGATGGGCTGGCTCATTTCTAATTGATCCGTGCACTCCTCCTGTTCTGTTTCTGACACCTTCTCTGCGATTTTGTTCTTAATGAAGACTGTAGTTAGTCTCCGGTCAATAACAGAACCTACTCAGCACAGAGCCCTCAGAACTCGACAGAAGTGCACTGCCACCCCATCAATTGACAGTCTCACATCTCATCTGTGCTCACCGGTAAGGCAGAACCTCGGAGTCCCAGCAGAAAGCACAGTACTTGTGATGAATGGCACCCCCAAGTCAATCCAGATGTTAGAATGGAGGCATTTCAGAGCTGTGAGAATCTTCTTGCTTCATCTAATTAGACATCGTAGAGTCGCTGAAGAGACTTGGGGAGAACCAATGAATTAGTGGAGAGCATGTATCTTCTGTGAGCCAGGGAAACATCTGGGCCCAGAGGGAAGCCAGACGATTGCAGGACTAGAGTGTCTGGGGCCAGAGAGACCCACTCAGATGAGTCAGGAAACAGAATAAATGCCCTTCTCTTCCAAGACCAGTGAATAGCAAATCTGCTTTCCTGAAACCATTCTTCTCTGGTCAAATGCCCCCAAACAATACCTGTGAAACTATGGGAAGAGAGGCAAGGCCTGTGGGAAAGCCCCTGCCTGCGCTCACCCTGGGTACATTAAAAGTTGCGCCAACATGGAAACCGGAAGTGGGGTAATAAGTAGAAGTAGTACTCAGTGGGACATAAAACCCACCTGACACCGTGTGGGGCGTCACATAGGCTGGCTCATTTAATCCACAAAACCCAAGGAACCCTTAATATCTGTCCCCCACAACCCTTTCTTCCAAGACAGAGCATGAGTTCTAGAGTCTGTCTCCAGCAGACATCTTAATCCCTTCATGTTCCATATTACCTGAAAGTTGTACTTGAGGAGGGAACTAGGCCACTCTATAGCCTGTGGGTTGTGGAAGATGGCTTCTGCTGCTAGCTTTCTGTCCAGATTGGTGTATGTAGAAGGAAGACCCAGAACTTGACCCCAAGTGCATCTTGCCTCCTTAGCTCGGTTCAGACATTTTACATGCTGGGATCATGACTACATGCATATAGCCATGGCTATGAATTCAAACGTCAGGGTCACTGACGTCCTCTGGAATAGCAGGATTTCTCTTTTCTCTGACAGAAGCTTAAAAAGTAACAGAGCTAAAACTGCGTCTTCCCCTCGGGATGGAGTTCTGAAAGGTTTTCTTCTAAACCCCTGAAATTCCAACAAAAGGACTACATGGTAAAAGCACTTGAGGACTTGCGCTTTGACAGACACTGTGACTCAGCCATCTTAGACCTGTGAGAAGTATCCATTTCATCCTTCCCTCTGGCAGACAAAACACTTCCTTAAAACACGTCACTAGGGTGGAGACCTTGGCTTTGAATGGAATGGTTCTTAGCCTCTCCCTAGGAAACCTTGCTTTCTCAGATATGCCGACCACTCAACTGCAGAAAGCCAATGTCTGGGTTCTTGGCCCTACCCTCAATGATAGGAGTGAAGAGTTCACCAGAGTATCCCCCGGCTAAGATACGTGCAAATGCATTATGGGGTTGAATCTGTAAGACTCACTCTTCCTTCAAACTGGTTTGAAGGAAGTTGTGTTCAAGGTCCCCTGACACATGCACCACCATGTGTGGCCAATCAGTGGCTCTTCTGCCACAAAATAAACATTGTAATTAAATAACAGAGTTGATTAAATACTTATGTTCAATGTCCACTTTCTAATATGAGAGAAAACAAAGATAAGACAATGTCACATCTAAATAATGCTTGGTGGCTCCTTCCTTCAAGTCCTCCAGGGCGGCAGTAAGAGGAGGTAGAGCAGAATCTTCAAAGCCGGACACACTAGAGCTTTAATCCTGGAGCCGACAGATTTTACCAGGTAGACTAAGGCAAGTCACTAATGTTCTCTGAGCCTGGGATTCCATTCCTGAAAAACTCCTTTTCTAGGCTCATCATGACATGAAGTGATATGTTAAAACCCTCCCCCAGAACAGGCAACCAACAAACGTTGCTTTGCCTCTCTTGACATTCAAATGGACCCTGGTATGTGCCTATAGTGTGTTAAGAATTTCACTGGACTGTTTCTGCTGAGAGCTGCTATTCACACTCACCTATAGAGGGCACTAGACAAGAACGCTTCCCTCTTGCCCGATTTATTTGCCAGAGGTATACAGTATGCCTGGATACTTTCCTCTCAAACGTTATCACCTCCACCTCTGAGTTCCTGGGTCTCTTTTCCACTTTTGGGAAAAGAAGCAAAGACCAAGACAAGGCATAAAATAACTCTGAGAAGAACAGAGGTGCCCCATTCTGTCTTCACAGAGAGCCAGAGGAAAGACTCAGCTCTTGTCTTCTGCCTTATTTTCCCTTTCCTATCCCCCTTCTTGCCACCCTCCCCTAAAGCATTTTCTTAATCTTCCACCTCTTTCAAACTGAACAGTTTGGGAGCCCTAATCAAGAGCTAGGGGCACGCTCACAACATGAGGAAGGGAACAGCCCACAACCCCCTCCCCGGCTGTTTAATCCAAAGCTGTCCTTTCCTTGATAGTCCTGAGCTCACCTTCTTCTGCCTTTCCCAGAACTCAACCAGATACCAGAATGTTCCTTTGCCCACTCCTCCTCACCATCCCATTTCCCAGTCACACAGTCTGGGAGATGAGCAAGTCAGCTATCAATAGGACTAAGGGCACCAAGATTCCGTTTAGGGAATAAGTTTACCATAGAGAGAGAAAGCTAGAGGGCATATAGTTAGTACACAGAGCCCGAGAGAGCAACCCAGAAGCCTGTGACCTTTCTGGAAAAGACCTTGTGGATGAAATTAAGAAACTCAAGGTGAAATTATCCTGTTATCCAGGTCAGTTGAAAAGCTGTCAGCACCGTCCCTACAGGAACAGGACAGGAGAGGACAGACAAGAGGAGGCCACATAAGGAAGAGGCAGAGACTGGAGTGAGGTGGGCACAAGTCACAGAACACTGGAAACCATCATTAGCTAGAAGGCTCAAGGAATACAATGCCTACCAGCCTTGAGAGGGAGCAGCAGCCTGCTCACACTAAAGACAGACTTCTGCCCTCCAGCACTGTGAGAAGACACGTTTTGTTGTTTTAAGCCATGAGTTTGTAGTAATTACTTCAGCAACACTACAACACTAATGTAATCCCTTAAAGCCTTTCTCCACTGCTTTTAAGGATGCTATGTTATACTACCTACTATGAGATGAGGACCACAACCTTGAAGGGGGAGCTGACTGTCGAAGGCCTCAGACCTTCGTCACTCCTGTCCCATCTCTCCCACAAGCCCAACAAAAGCCACCAAATAAATCCTTTTTTAAATTTAAAACCTTTACTTAATTCTCTCTCTCTCTCTCTCTCTCTCTCTCTCTCTCTCTCTCTCTCTTTCTCTCGGTGGTGGTAATGAGTGCAGCAGAGAACTTGTAGAGGTTATGGGAAACACTGTATAATCACTTCTATCCATCCACCTTTACACAGAGTTCAGGATTTGAACTCAGGTCACTAGGTTTGGACTGCAAGCTCCTTTGCCCACTGAGCCATCTCATGCCCCAACTACTGGGCCGTGGTCTCTACAGCAGTCTTTCTCCATTCGTTCTCCAAAGACTTCCTGCACACCCCAAAGGCTTCATCAAGCCTGCTCTTCCCAAGACGTAAGAACCAGAATTTTATTCTTCTCTTCATGTCCATCCTACCCTGCTTTCTTGGTGTTCCTCCAGTGACCCTCACATTAACCGCAACTTCTAAAATGCAGGAGACTCAATAATCGTCCTGAATGTTGCTTCCTCCTTCCCACCTGCTCACTCTTCCTAGAAATAACAAGAGCTAGCCTGCCCTCTGATTGCCCCCATCATCCCACGCCATCAATTCCCAATTGTGTCAGTCTTTGTGGTTTTCCTTGATTTGTTCTATGGCAAAGTCATCAGCATTTGCTTCCCTTTGTGTAAGGAACCCCGAATGTCACCTCTTCAGAGATGGCTGGCATGACTAATCCATCTGCAATACCACCCTCAACCCCACAGCTGTTTCCCTGGCTGCTGCATTCTCTGTCGTGATCACGATTTGATACCTACTACTTGTTTACAACATTTTTCTCCCTCTTCCTTGCGAAACACAAGCTCAAAAATTCAACCGGTGTGTCCAAAGTAGTCACCACCCCCCTGTCGATAGCTGCACTTTCCAAAGTAATCGCGGTTCAATTTCAGTCTGACAAAATGAAGGGGAAAGTTCCAGAAAGAAACAACTCATGAGTTTTACATTGCAAACCATTCTGGGTAGCATGATGAAATCTTACATCACCTTGTTCCATCCCACACAGGATGTCATCCAAAATGTGAATAATCCCTTTGTCCAGCGTATTCGTGCTGTGTAGAAGTCTACTCGCTTGTCACTACTAGCCAAGGGTGTTATCGGTTACATCGCCACAGTAGACAGCAGATAGGCATTACAGCTTCCGGTAGAGTCTTGTGATATATCTCTGATAGGTAAGCGGGACACCTATGGTTTAAAAGAGTAGTCGTTCAACAAACCTTTGTCGGATGCATTTCAAATGACTAATCAGTATTCAAATGAATATGCTAGACACCCCCTTGATCTGTGCCTTCCAAGTTGGTAGCTACAGCCATATGTGGCTATTGAGCGCCTAAAATCATGCTGGTATAATTGTGCTGTGTTATGAATAACAAATACCCACCAGATTTAGAAGACTCAGTGGAAAAAAGGAATGCCAGAGACTTATAAATAATTTCTGCATTAGCTGGGCTTGGTGATACATGCCTATATGCCAGCACTTGGGAGGTGAAGGTATGGGGATCAGGCATTCACAGTCAGTCTCAGTTGTATAGCATATTCAAGCCAGCCTCAGCTTTATAACACCTTGTCTCCCTAAAATAACAAAAATAATTCATGTTTTTGTACTTCTTATATTGAAATGATAACTTTGATAAATGTGGTTGTTAAAATGTGTGTTGTTTAAAATATCATACTTGTTTCTTTTTTCTTTATTTAATATGCCTACAAGAAAAGTATAAAATGTACACTTGCCTTGCCTGTGAGTTCACGTTCTATTTCTGCTGGACAGTCTGCCCCAGCCACAGGCTGCTGGGCCCCTATGCTTTCTCTCCCAGGCCCAGCAGAACTTTGTGACTTTTTGGCATGCCTTTCACTAGAGAAACAGTCTGTGGCAAGTCATCCCCCCACAATCAAGAAAACACACATAAATCGATCGGCTACCTCCTACTAAGTATGCATAAAATTGTGATGCTATTGACTTTATTTCTGCCACTATAATTCCTCTTTGGCCTAATCACCCAGGACATTATAAACGACCTCAAGCAGGAGTGTCACACCTTTAGCTTCCTTTATCCCTTGCCTGGTCCAGGGTCCTGTCACATCCTTTACCACCTTTTACGGCAAATGACAAATCAACCAGCAGCCGTAGCCTCTGTCCTAGCAGCTTCAGGGAAAGACAAAGAGAATTGACTCAGCCTTAAAATGTCAAATGAATCATGATGCCACAGTGATTTATATCTACCTCAGAAAGTTGTAAATTAGTCCTCCTCAGCTGGCTTGCCTCTGACCTTCCGAGCATCTGAGATTACATTATTAACTTGAGATGGGAAGTCATCTTCCTGTTCAGTAACCCGCTGGGGTTACTTTGAAACTTGAAGTGAGCCTCCAACTTCTTGACCAGGAAGTGTCCAAGAAAGGTTAGAGAGGCCTGGCCAATGAAAGTTGGGGTGTAATCTCTTGGGGGTGGAGGTGAGGAGGCAGGAAGGATTGACTCAAAGAGCAGATGAGCATATGAACACTGCCTATGCCAATCTCAGCTCCTTACATGCTTAACTCCTACCAAGGTGGGAAGTTAAGTAGAAAGGCAGTGTTTGGCGACCCCAACCTATGTGACACTGTCGTAAATTGTTTGTGTGCTTACGCTTCCCTGACCATGAAACCTGTCACCTCTGTTTACTGACTTCTCAGAACTATACATTCCTCTGCTCTGGAGGGAGTCATGGGTCCTTCCTAGCTGACAGTCATTCACATCAGGGGGCAACCTCCGGTGCACTCTCCAGGAAGAAGCATCTTTTCAATTCATCATAGAGAGCGAGACCTTTCCCACTGTTATTTCTCAAGGTTGACATCTCAGACTGACAAGCCAGGTAAACTGTTTTCCCACGGGAAACAGAGTATTACCCAAGAGGTAATAGTCGCCAGGTCGCCAGAAGAATCCCCAAACTTCGATCACTCCACGGAACTTTTTGTCACAATATTAGCAAATTATCCACTTGAATCTCAGAAGCCTGAATTCATAAAGATAAACATGTCTTACTCTCAACTTGAAGAGGACCAGTGATGGGCCTCGGGCTGCTACCCGAGAAATGGTTGTTTGAAGGTGAGTCCTCCCAATTCTTCCCTAGCAACAGCCTGAAGTGTTACCTTACTACCAGAGGATTTGCTGAATCTAAAGGAACTTTCTAGGCCAGTATTTTACAATCCATGTTTAGTCCTCATGGAGAGTGGGTTTCAGGCCACACTGAGTTCAGCAGAGATCGATTCACAGCAGCTGTACTACACTGCTCACAAAAGGCTTCTGTCAGAGTTCTACACCCTTTGTTCTTAGTTGGTGTGAGAAGTCTACTGATAGAACTAGCTGGACTTGTCTGGTATGAACTTTTAACTTTTAAAACAGTGATTTCCAAGGGCCAAGACATGGCTCAGTGACTAAGAGCACTTGCTGCTCTTCCAGAGGACCTGAGTTCAATTCCCAACATCCATGGCAAGTGGCTCACAACCAACTTTAACTCCAGTTCCAAGTGATCTGATGTCCTCCTCTTCTGGCCTCTGTGGGAATCCACATGCGCACACACACACACACACACACACACACACACACACACACAAATAAATCAAATAAATCTGAAAAACCAAAACACAGTCATTCTAACTGGACAACCTTGTAAGCAACCGGCCAAAATGATATACTATACTTCAACAAATGATCTTAACAAGTGAAAGAAAAGCCACATGTGAAAATATTCACTCTCAATAGTAATCAAATAACACAAATATGATACCATATGTTTTTAAATTGGTAAATACAAAAAAAATGCTTTGGGTCAAAGTGTGGTGAAGTAGCTGTTCTTATGTAACAACACAAGCATTTAGAAAGATGACCTACAAATCTTAAAATATGCTCACACTTCAGCCTTGAAAACTTGTAAAGAACTTATCTGAACACACAATTGTGAGTGTGTGTTTATGCATGTGTGTTTAGCTGGGGGTGAGAAGGTACTAGAAAACTAGGTATCAAATCCAGAGAGGTTTGTATGCTAGACAAGTGCAGATTTTTAAAAAACATAGATATTAGTAATAAAGATATTTATTAAGCCATATTTGTTATCATGAAAGTAGACCAGTCATAAGACCCAAAAATAAGATACTGGTTTAAATAGACAATAGAACATAGATATGCTAATATTATACCATTAATAATCTTAAAGCCAGGTGTGGTGGTCCATGCCTGTAATCCCAGTACTACAGAGGCTGAAGCAAGATGATCTTAAATTCAAGGTCAACCTGGGTTATATTGTTTCACAACAAACTATTCTGGAGGCAAGTGATTTCCAGTAGTGTTGTAATAGATTTTGTGAACTAATTATTCTTCTGGAAACAATTAGAAACTGCAAAAAGAAAATTAACCAAACAATAACAAAGCACTACAGCCTGGTTTCTAGTCCAGCACATAAGGAGCTTGGAAGTTATCATTCTCATCCTCATAAGAAAAATGTCACAAACTAAGGATATAGCTCAACAGCAGGGCATGTGCCTATATCCCAATAATAATAACAACAGTAGTAGTAATAAAGAAAAAAAGCAAAGAATAAAACTAAACAAATAAAAAATATCAACAGCTTTCCCTTTGCTCATCAGACAACTAGAGTCACAGTGTACTGTGGTTTGAACAGAAATGCTCCCTGTGGGTGTGTGCTAGATGTCTGGTCCATACCTGATGGTGCTACTTTGAAAAGTGAAGAGGCAGAGCCTAGACGGAGGAAGTAGACCCTTGGGAGTATCTCATCCTCAGTCCTTTCCTATCTTTGCTGCTTCCTGCCAGCCACAAGGCAAGCAGCTTTCCTCCATCAGATGCTCCTGTCACCCAGGAGTCCAAACACATGGGACCAAGCAACCATGGACCAAACCTCCTGAAATATTTATATAACTCTTCTCCTTGTTTCTCTAAAGTGCTTGGTCACAGCAGTGAGAAGCAATAAATTCTTTCCAAACGGAAGAGGTATATCTAACAACTATACCTTATTGGAGCAGAAAGCCGGGAAGGAAACATCCATGGCACTAATACTGAGGAAGGAGATTCTAACATGCAATTGGTGGATTTCTAGAGACTCCATATAGACAAACCTAAGAGTTAAAACCCATGGGGAAGGGGGCAGTCTTAGGAATCACCACATTTTGTAAGTTTTGTATCCTGAGGTACTGATACCTGTTTCTTACAATAAATAGCAGAGAAAATCCCCCCATCCCCCTGACCTTTAAGCATACCCCAAGAACTCTTGTCTTCTTAATAAAGCCCCTCAACAGAAACCATCTTGCCAGAACCTAGCTTATTGGGGTCCTCTTAGAAACTAACTGGTCCTCACAAAGGAAAATGCTCATCTCCAACCATCCCTGGCCTTCCACTGGGGCATGGGAAGTGCCTAACTACAGCCACCTCTTATCTTCTTGCTTCTTGTTTTGATTTAGATCTTAAATGTTCCCCCGAAAGACCCATGTGCCCCAGGCTTGATCACCAGCCTTGGTACTAGACGGAGGTGATAGGACTCTAAAGAGGTGAGGTTCACTGGAAGCAAGTTAGGCAGCTGGGAGCATGCCCTTGAGGGGTTTCTGGGAGTTCAGTTCCTCTTCTTCATGTCTTAGTTTAACATCTGGTGGTAAAGACTTCCTCCACCACACATCCCACTGTATACACAGTCGTCATGGTCTCCAAAGCAACTGGTTCAAGTGACCTGAACACTGCAACCTTTTTTCCTTTGCAGTTGATTCTCTCTCTCTCTCTCTCTCTCTCTCTCTCTCTCTCTCTCTCTCTCTCTCTCTCGTATTTAATCACAGCATCAGAAACTGACTAATAAACTCACCTAAGTGAGGAAAACTAAGAAGCATGCGTCAAGGTTACAGCCCAGGGCACATACTTATTAAAAGACGAAATCTATTCGTAATCCCAAGGACATGAACTGTGATTCTTCCCTCTGCTTCCCCCTCTCCACCACATCAACAGTTCCTTATCATGCCAAGAGGTACCGAGGAAAGAGCTGCCAACTCCCAATTCTATTTAACATGTCTCTAGGGAAAACCAAAGACATCAGAGAAAACAAGGACATCAGAGCTCTGGTACCCATAGTTTTAGAAAACAGGACAGCCTGACTCCTAGCCAGGTAAACATAAAGCCTTGCCTTTACCAACCTCAGTTCCTTCTTACTCAAATGCATCAGGGGCAGCTACCAAGAAAAATGACAGGACACACTAAAAGGTAAAACATACAGACTGAAGAAAGAGAGCCAACATCTCAATCCATATCCAGACACAGTGTGGTGGGCCTTCAGAATGTGACTGAAATTTTGAAACTATAATTAATATGCTAAAGGAAAAAAGGAACAGCATACAGGGACGGTTAACTTATATAAGCACTTGAATGGGGGAAATCTAAACATTGAAGGAAAAAGCAAGAAATAAAAAAAATTTAAAAACGAAGCATACGGGTGGTTTAAACAAGATGTCCCCTCATAGTCTTGAACATTTGAACAGCACCTCAGTAGGTGGTGTGTTTGGGAGGGTTGAGGAGGTGTGTCCCTGTTGAGGAAGTGTGTTACTAGTATGTGTGGTGCTTTGTGTTCCCCAAAATATTGTGTCCCCTAATAAACTTATCTGGGGTCAGAGAACAGAAAAGCCACTAGATACTTAGGATAAGCAGTGGTAGCGCATGCCTTTAATCCTAGCATTCCAGAGGCAGAAATCCATGTGTTCAAGGATACAGCCAAGCATGGTGACTCACGCCTTTAATCCCAGAAAGCGAGCCTTTAATCCCAGGGAGTGATGGTAGAAGGCAGAAAGGTATATAAGGTGTGAGGACCAGAAACTAGAAGCTTTTAGCTGGTTAAACATTTGGCCTGGCTAAGCATTTGGCTGGTTAAGCTTTCAGGCTTCTAGCAGCACAGTTCAGCTGAGACCCATTCTGGATGAGGACACAGAGGCTTCCAGTCTGAGGAAACAAGATCAGCTGAGAAGTTGGCCAGGTGAGGTTAGCTGTGGCTTGTTCTGGCTCTCTGATCTTTCAGTGTTCACACCAATAACAGGCTCAGGTTTGATTTCATTAATAAGAACTTTTAAGATTCCTGCTACAAGTATGCTGTGCTTGAGAGAGTAAAACGCCAAAGCTATGGTCAGTTCTCTTTCTCTGCTCCCACTTGATAAAGATGTGAGCCCTTCACATCCTGCCCTGTCACCACGCCTGCTACCTGTTGCCGTGTCCACCGCCATGGGCTCCTATCCCTCTGTCATCATAACCCCAAATAAAGCCTCTGCTTCTGTACGTTGCCTGGGTCCTGGTGTCTCATCACGGCAGTGAATAGTAACTTACGTAAATGCCTTCAAAGAGTTCAATATGGCTCACCCACAGAACAACTGCAGCTGAGGAGAGACTCCAGAAGCTTGAAGGAATGACAACAGGAAGTTCCAAAACTGAAATGCAAAGAGAAAGAAAAATGGCGAAAGAGACAACACAATCTCTAAAACCTGTGGAACAATTGCAGGAGGGCAGAACGAGACCACACCAAGGTAAAGGGTGGGGAGAGAAGGGAGTATCTGAAGCAGTAATGGCTGGGCTTCCAAATGTAGTCATAGATACCAAACCACGGGTCCAAGAAGCTCAGAGAACACCCAGGCCGTGTAAACACCAAAACACCTATGCCTAAGCATAACATATGCAAACTGTATCCTACGGAAAAACAGAGAAAACTGTGGAGGCAGCTATGTGGGATGGATGGGGAAATGACAGGAACATGATCAGACTTCTCTTCAGAAACTACTCAGACAAAGGTGAAGCAGAGCAAAACATTTAGAATGTGAAAAGGAAAACACCACCAACCTAGAATTCTATATCCAGCAAAACTATCAAAACATCGCATGGCACCCCATAGTTATGCACATGCTAAGCAAGTGCTCTACCACTGAGCTACATCCCCACCACAATATGCACAATGTGTGTGTGTATCAGTTAAGATTAATTTAATTTTAAAAAATAACGGGAAAGAATAAAGAAAGAGATGCCTTGTTAGCATTAATTAAAATATGTCTAGAGTGCTATTTTAGCTCCAAAGTAGACTTCAGAGAAAGAATAACTATCGGAGACAAGGAGACTTATATTAATAGCAAAGGGGTTAACTCTCCAAAAAGATAAAACAATCCCTAATTTATGCACCTAAAAACAGAGTGTCAAAATAGGATAGAATGAAACCAAGACAAATGCTGAGAGAGCTGCCTGGAGTAACAGATGAGCCAACTCTGGCCGTAGGAGACTTTAAGCCCCTCCTATTCAGTAAATGACAGATCCAGTAGGCAGAAAATCATTAAGGTCATAATTGAAGTGAGTACCACCATCAGTCAAGTGGATATAATTGGCATCTTCAGACTATTACATCCAACAACAGAATACACACTCTTCTCAAACTCACATAAAATGGGTCGTTCATCAAGAGAAATCCTATTTTGAGCTGCAAAATATGCCTTGAAATGCAAAGAACAGAAATCATGTGAAGTCTGCTATCAGGCCAGAATGGCTTTAGCAACTTAGCAACTGGGCAACATACTTCTAAGTAACACATGAAAATTTGCGTCTTCATTATTTTACCCTTTTTTAAAAAGTGAGAGAACACTAATATCCAAATTAAAACAAGGAACATCATTTCAGAGCTCATGAGCATTAAAATACGTAAATATATTACATTCATAATTTATAATATACAAATATATTTATGTATAATATATAAATATTACACACACACACACACACACACACACACACACACACACGGTACTTGACAGCCTAAGTGAACCTTGAATGACATAATCTGACGAAGCTTACACAAAGGCAGAGAATCTGAACAGCTCCATATGTATGAAATTGAATCAAAAATCATTTGTCTTCCAAAACAGAGATTTCAGAGTCCGATGGGCTTTCCTAGGGTGAGGCTTATCCATTGCCATCCGGATGTGCTGACCCCTGCAATTTCACCAAATATAAGAAACTCAACTTCATCATTTGTGGTAGTGGGAGGACAGCATGTGTGCTCTTCCCCATTAAAAAATTATAATATACTAACATGTTGAATCCAGCAGTGAGTCAAGAGAATTACACAGCATGACCAAGTAGGATTGAGCCCAGGTATGTAAAGCTGGCTCATTGTTCGAATATCAATTAATGTGGTCCATTACACCAATACACTAAAGCGGGGGGAAAAATCAAATAATTGAAAAGGCATTCAATAAAAAAAATAACACCTATTCATAATAAAAAACTCTCACGAAACTATGAATAAACAGGAAGTTCCTTAACTGGGTTTTAGAAACTACTAAGAATCAAAGCCAACATCTAACATGATAATAATAGTAATAAACTAGGAACTTTCCAATTCAAATTAAGAACACGGAAGGCCGCTCACTCCCACCATTCAACATCACCCTGGAAGTCCCAACTAATGCAGAAAGACTAGAAGAAAAGCCAACCGCACATGTATTAAGAAGTAATAAGTAAAAGTCTCCGTGTTCAAATGGCATAGATTATGCAGGAACTTCCCCCAAATAATTAAAGAGTAAAATCATGGAAGTGTGGACTGCAAGGCAGCCTCACGCATGGCTAGTGTAGAAGTCGGTCACCTTCCTACACACTAACAGTGGACAAGTGGATCTTGAAACCAAACAGAATGTGATGTATGTTAGCACCACTTAAGCAAGAGATTTGGTGATGAACCTAATCAAATATGTACAATATCTATATGTAACATTCTAATGAAAGAAATCTAAGATCTAAACATGTAGAAGAGATTCCACACATAAGGACAGAAGATCTGAGATGTCTGCTCCCTGCAAATATGACTATATAGTCAATGCCACACAAGTAAAAAATACTGGCAAGTTATTTCACAGATCAACACATAAATTCTAAAAGGCCCAGAATAGCCAACAGAGTACTGAAAGTGAAGAACACAGCTGAAGAACTGAAATGACCAGCCTTGACACTTGCTGCACAGCTACAGCAATCAGCAGTAGGGTAGTGGAGGGGCAAACACACAGTCTAATGAAACAGAATGGAAAGCCCAGAAATCGACCCACATAACTATGATCAACTGATCTTTGACCAAGGAGCAAAGGTTTAATGGAGAAATCAGAGCTATGGTTTCCTTTCTTTCTTTTCTTTTTTCTTTTTTTAATTGACAAATGTTGCTGGATCAACTGGACATCTAATATACAAAAATAGATAATGACCTTATACAACTCACAAAAGTGACCTGCCCATGCAACTAAATAGAAAAAAATAATAGAAAACATAGAGGAATTTGAGTTTTATAATAAATTTTTAGATGTAACATAAAATGATGTTCTTTTAAATTAAGTTGGACTTTCTTCAAACCTGCTCTATTGAGACACTACTAGGAAAACCACAAACTCTCAGAAAATTATCCCAAAACAAATATTTGATTAAGGATTCATCAAAAATATACAGATAATTCTTAAAACATGGCAATAAGATAATAAACAATTTCGATAGTTTTTGCCTCCATAGGCTCATGGATTCAAATGCTTGATCATTTAGGGACTGGTACTACTTGAGAGAGGTTAGGAGGTGTGGCCTTGTTGGAGTAAGTGTGGCCTTGTTGGAGTAGGTGTGGCCTTTTTGAAGGAAGTATGTCACTGGAAGTGGGCTTTGGGGTTTCAAAAGTTCAAGCCAGGTCCAGTGTCTCTCCCTCTTCCCACTGCCAGAAGATCCAGATGTAGAACTCTCAACTTCTCCAGCACCATAATGTCTGCCTGCATGCTGCTATGCTCTTCACTATGATGATAATGGACTAAACCTCTGAAACTATAAGCAAGCTCCAGTTAAATGTTTTCTTTTATAAGAGTTGCTGTGGTCATGGTATCTCTTCACAGTGATAGAACACAAACTAAGACATATCTCATTTAAAAATGAGTGAAAGATCTACATGGACAGTTGGCACACACACAAAAACCATTCAAACAGCAAATAAGCACATAAAGGGATGCCCACATCACATATCATTAAATAAGTATAAGTTAAAACGATGTGGTTAAACACGTACCTACAGAGTAGACAAAGCCAAAGCACAAATAGCATTAAGTTCTGGTGAGCACACGAAGTCAGAGAACCCCCCCACCCGCACACCAGTATTGCTGAGAATGTAAAACAGTTGTCTGGGAATGTTCTACAAAATGTAGTCTTTTGTAACAGACAAATAAAAAAGAGTGTAAGAGCCAGAAGATAGGGAGGAGTACTGTAGAAAGCTGTCTTCCAGACATGAATGGCTGTTCTACTCTTGAACTCACGGGAGCTGTGGTTACCTGCATAACATTGGACCTAAACATAGTCCATCATGGATGGGGGAGGGGCTGGTAAGTTCCCACTCCTCCTTGAGGGTCTATTGGCAGTTAATAGTTGCCAGGGAAGGGAGAGTGGTGTAACTGCTGGTGAGTTGTCCATGCTCTGTTAAATAATTCCACACCCATGCTCATGCACAACACACACACACACACACACACACACACACACACATGCACGCACTCACGCATGTGCCATGAAAGCATAAGGGGGAATAAAATGGGGTTCAGCAAGAGGGGGAGGGGATACAAAAAAGTAATGGAGGTGAATGTTATCAAAATTCATGATATATTGATATTAAATTGTCAAGAAGTAATTAATAAAAATAACCATACCCATACAATCTGGCAGTCACGCTCTTTGGAATTTATTCAAGTGAGCTGAAACTATATCCACACAAGAACCCCCACACAAATATTTATAGCATCTTTATTCATAATTAGCAAAACTTAGAAGCAACTAAGATACCCTCCAACAGCTGAATAAACAGTATGACACATCCATACAATATGTGAATTTTAAGGGTTTCTTTTTCTTTGTGCCCCACCACGGCCCCAAACAGACTCCAAGTACCAGATCTAGGTGGTCATGTGCACCAGGTTGGTAAGGCCATTCCCTGACACAGATTCTTTTTTTGCCCTCCTCTATCTGCGGCACAGGGATGTTCAAATACACTAGGGGAGTTCCTTCCACTTTATACTGTCTATGGCCTAGGTTCTCCACCCTCCCCCCTCTCTCTCCCCGTCCCTCTTCTCTCTGTTTTTATCCCTTCTTCCTCCCTTTCTCCCTCCCTTTCCATCTCCGCTCCTGTCCTATCCTTCCTCTTTTCCTTCCTTCCCCCCCTCCACCTTTTTCTCCCCCTCTCTCCACCTCCCTCTCCTCTCCTGACCTTTTCCTTCCACATCTGCTTGGGTGAACTCATTCATCAGGAGCCCCTCCGACATGGCTCCTCAGCAGCATGGCATATCTCCCTCTGCAGAACCTGTTCTAATTATAATTATAATTCTTTAATTTCACAGGTCTCTTGGACTATAATTTCCACATCAGTTGAAATGGTTCTTAAAGACTCCACAGGGAAGATGTGCTGTATTTACCATAGGCAATGCTAAGAAATATTACTCAGTGATAAAAAGAAAAGAATAATAAAACCACAAAAAAGATGTAAAGGAACCTTAAATTCATATCGTTAAGTGAGAGAAGTTGGCATAATATTGGTATAACCCAACTATATTCCCCATTCCAGGGAAAGGCGAGCTATGGGGACAAAGGGTGGGTCACGGCAAGGAGTCTAGGAAGGGAGGGTGAATGTGTGAAGTGTGGGAATTTTAGGACAATGAAATGGACCTATGTGATCCCCCACTGGTGGATCCATGGCATTTATCAAACTTCACAACACATACAGTACCAAGAGCAACTCCTCATGCAAAGATGGCCTGTAGAGAAAAGTAATGTGTGAATATTAACTCATTTGTTCCAGGAAATGGGTCGCTTTAGTACAAGGTTTTAAAAGTGGGGAAATTGGAGTGGGGTGAGAAGGTATTAGAGAATTCACCGTGACAAGGATAAATGCAAAAGGGCTCGACTGTATATTAGTCATGAGAGACACAGCTTGAGTGGAACTAAAAACATCATTTCAACAACTGTGGCTATTCTGAGATGAGACAAAGTGGACGTCAAGGCAAGTGATGTCATCAGAGATAACCACGGTCATTCTGAATAACAGCTCATCAAGAACAGCAAACAACCGTCAGTCATGTGCTCCTCATGACAGAGCTTCAGACACGTAAGTCATGGGAGAAGTAATCCGTCCACACACAAGGTGACCTCTGTCCCAGTGGGTTGATAGAACAACAAGACGTAACTCAACAAGAATCCGAGAATCCGAGCAGCCGGATCAAACCAGCTTATTACTGACATTTGCAGCCCTCTAGCCAGACCACTGCAGCATATGGATTCTTCTCGGGCATCTAGAGATCGTTCTCCAAGCTAGAACACGTACTTGATCAGAAAGCGAGCCTTGAGACATTTAAAGTGTTCCGAGGACCTGCCTGGACTACATACTGCCTGCTTTAAACTAGAGAACAACCAAGACAGAACTAGACCTCCAATTATTTGAGGATTAAGCAAAACATTTCTAAATAATCATGGGTCAAAGGAGAAATCATTCATGATATTAGAAAACATTTCTACCTGACTAATAGCCATTTAAGAATGAATTTAAAGAGAAATAAGAGATTGAGGTGTTGATATTGAAGAAGAGGTTTAAAAATCAGTTACCTGAGTTTCCATTTTAAGAAGAAGGAAAAAAAACCCCATCTGGCTGTGGTGGTACAATCCCAGCACTGGCCAGCAGCTCTCTATGAGTTCAAGGCCAGCCTGGCCTGCACAGTGAGTTCCAGGTCAGTCAGGCTACATACTGAGACCCTGTCTCAAACAAAACAAAACAAAGGAAGATAAAAAAATATATATTAAAAATGAATTGAATCCAATATCAGCAGAAAAGGAGAAATAATAAAGAACAAAAATCAACTAAATAAAAACACACTGGACAAAGGTGGCGGCTGAGAAGCTGCCCCCATCTACAGGAGCCTGAGGAAATTAAATATGATGTGGAATTCTGGATGGGATCCTGACATAGAAAGTAGAGGCTGGAGAAAAGCTGTGGAAATCTGAAGAAGGAATTGCCAATAATAAGAACTGGGCACAGGGTATGTGAGAAATCTGTTAGATATTTGCAGTGTTTGTGTAAATCAAAACTGTTTTCTACTTCATTTATGAAGCTGGAGTAAGTCTTATCCCAAAACATGAAAAAAAATAGAGGCTAAGGAGACTGTGCCATGGTTGAGTTCTTGCTCTGCAAACATGGAGACCTGAGTTTGAATCCCAGGACTCATCTTCCTCGGGCCTCCACATGTGCATAATGGGTGCGCATACCTGTACAATCACATACATGCATGATGCACACACAAATACCACACATGCCACATACACACAAAGTACTTGTGGGCCGGGGAGATGGCCCAGTAAGTAAAAGCACCTGCTGAGTGAACATGAGGACCTGAGTTTGAGTCCCCAACACCCACATTAAAAAGCTGGGTGTGTCCACACGTGTGTCTGGCACCCCAGTGCTGGGTTGGGTGGAGACAAGAGACTCACTGTAGCTTGCTGAGGGCTAGCCAGCTGCAGATGTGGTGGGAGAGCTGTCTCCAGAGAAAAAGGTAGAGAATGATATAGGAGAGTCCAAGTCCACTTCTGACCTCTGTTCAGGCTTTCAGATGCTTGTGGTGGTATTGTGCTCCCCAAAATATTATGCACCCTAATAAACTTATCTGGGGTCAGAGAACAGAACAGCCACTAGATACAGAGGCTAGAAAATGGTGGCACTCACACTTTTAATCCTAGCATTCCAGAGGCAGAAATCCCTCCGGATCTCTGTGAGTTCAAGGCCACATTGGAAACAGTCAAGCATGGTGACACACGCCTTTAAGCCCAGAAAGTGAGCCTTTAATCCCAGGAAGTGAGGGCAGAAAGCAGAAAGGTATATAAGGCGTGAAAACCAGGAACTAGGCTGGTTAAGCTTTCAGGCTTTTGAGCAACAGTTCAGCTGAGGTCCATTTGGATGAGGACACAGAGGCTCCCAGTCTGAGGAAACAGAATCAGCTGAGGAATTTCGAGGTGAGGAAGCTGTGGCTTGTTCTGCTTCTCTGATCATTCAGCGTTCACCCCAATACCTGGCTCCGGGTTTGTTTTTGTTAATAAGACCTTTTAAGATTCGTGCTACAGATGCTGCCATGAACACAAGCATAGGTTGGCCGAGTAAGCAGTATGGATTTCTTTCTGTAAACTACATGCCTTCACTCGTCCTTGCTTTAGGTCCTTGAGCACAGGAAGAGTACGATATAAAGAATACTCTACCATCAGCATCACCAGTACTCCACTTTGAACACATGTCCATAGAGCCGGGGTTCTCCTTATTACAGAGCAGCTGATGATGAGAGAGGCCATCCGGTTTCCTTAAAGCTACAGGGCCCATCTCTAGGAACGGGGCACAGGAAGCTAACCCAAGTAAAAGTGGTTTCTTCCAGAGGCAGAATAAGATTTGCTCCTCTGACCACTCCCCTCAATGAGTTAGGTAACTGGAAAAGAACCAAAAATTGGAATCCTTGTTGTTGTCAACACCTGAGAAAAGTCAGAAGTAGCTAAGGACGGAAGTCTGCCCCAGACAATGGTAACCAAGGAAGTGGCTACGGGAAAGAGGGGAGGAAACAGTTAAAATAGACTACAAGGAACAGATGGTCTTCTCTACTGTGTCCCTCCTCCATACTCACCCACCCACCGGTCCAATCACACACACACACACACACTCCGTGAGCTCTCTGCATTCTGCCGGTACTGACAGCTAATCCACGGAGAGTGAAGTCTGTCTTCTTTCCATTTCGGGTTGTTCATTGATAATCCACCCACTGGCAGGAGTATAAACAGATGCATAAATTAATAATGATCAAGACGCTACCAACAGACGGGTGACAGTGATCTGCGCTAACAGGTAGGTCTGGAAGCTGCCCAGATGACAGGCAGGCTCCAGAGCCAGGGTGCTCATCCCCAAACCAAAGCTTCTGGCCAGCCGGGAGAGTAGAGCCAGGTCAACCTGGGAAGGGAAGCATCTTGCTCACAGGAGACTGCCTCTACCTGTAGTGTAGAACTAAAGAGACATGGCAGACTCAAGACACGTGAAGGTCGATCTGCACAGACACTCAGCATGTTAGCCCCAGAGGAAAACAGATTCTGAGAGGAGGGCAAACTGACCCAGCTTGCTTCAGACTACGCCAGCTTTAGCAAGGAGATGCCCAGGTCCCAGAAATCCTTCAGCCCCAGGCAAATAAGGCAGTTGGACATCAAAGCGTGGGATGCCCCTTGAATATCAGGAATGGAAGATCAAGAGACAGAGAACAGGAAGCACTCTAATATGTATGCAATGCAGGATCTCAGCCCCAGAACCTGCCCATCTCCCTGAGTCAGAGGGAAAGGGGCCTGGAGTCCATTGCCATGGCAGAGAGTGCTGGGAGAATGTTATCCCTGGGTCGATGTGTGATAGGGATTTTCCCTGCCAGGAGACCAGTGCTGCTCCAGGGCCTTGTGGCTCTTGGCTCCCCAGTCCCCTCTCTTGGCTCTTGAGTTTCCTTTCTTCAAAGAGAAGATATGACAGAATGGAAATACAAGGAAGTAAAACTATCATCAGGTTTTTGCTTCTCAAAAGCTGATCCCTGGAGGGAAAAGAAAGCAAGTTTTGACCCTTCTCTTTAATGAGACAGGACATCAGAGGATAATGACTCAGCAGGTTCACTTGACCAGGAGAGCACAGTGAACCAAAGGTTCCCATACCCCAGCTTGGCACAGTAATAGAGCCACCAAAGCTAAAGGGGGCATGGCCAACACCTCTGAGCTGGCTTATGAGGCTGATCCACACTTGAGTGGGGCTCTTTTATTTTTTAAATATTTATTTATCTTTATTTCATGTGTATGGGTGTTTTGACTGCTTGTATGTCTATGTAACCCATGGTGCATGGCCCATGGAGGCCAGAAACTGGAGTTACAGAATGTTGTTAGCTGTCACGTATGTGCTGGAAATTGAACCTGGGTCCTTTGGAAAAGCAGCCAGTGCTCTTCTTAACCACTGAGCCATCTTGCCAGCCCAGGAGTAGGGTTCTTTAAGCCTTCTCTCACACAGCACCAGTGACTGTTCAAGATGTTTAGGTCTGACATTCCTGCACATGGCTAAGTCAATACACTGCAAAGAGGGTGAAAACAGCTCACATTTATTGAGTAGTTGGCATGCCCTTATCCACAACTATGATTGACAGCCTTAGCCACAACCTTATAATAATTTTATGAGTTTTCATGATATACCAAAATATCACAACAAAATGCCACAATACCACAAATATCCATTGTCTAAAAATATTAGAAATGGATTAATTCATGGTTCTAGAGGCTATAAGTCTAAAATCAAGGTGACCTTATTTTGGAGGGAAGGAGAGAGGAGCAATTTATTCGAATATTGGTGCCAGTGTGACCACCTGTGTTAAAGATGAAGAGACTAGAGGGTGTCCGGTGTCCTTCTCTTGCATTCTCTGCCTTATTCCCTTTAGGCCGACTTTCTCCCTGAACCTAAAGCTCACCATTTTTGGTAAGGCTGGCAGCCAGCAAGCCCCAGAGATCTTCCTAACTGTCGCCCACAGCACTGAGGTTATAGATACATGAGAGATCACATCTGGCTTGTTACACAGGTTCTGGGATCGGAACCCGGGTCCTCATGGTTGTGTGCACAGTGCTCGCAGACCCCAGGGTAAGCTTCTGAAGGGCTCTGAGGAAGGGTAGGCCCCCTGCTTCCTTCCCGCCTAGCTTCTGTGATTGCTAGAAATCCTAGGCATGTGTCAGCTCACAGAGCATCGCTCAGTCTCTGCTTCCTTCACGGCACTTTGTGTCTCTTCACATTGCCTTGTCTATGTCCGAGCCTCTTGGAAATCTTGTTTTGCTAGTGACTGGTTTGTTAGCACTAGCTTAAGCTATACTATATTCTCAACTAATTACAACCAACAATGAAACTATTGCTATTTCCAAGTAACAGTGTTTTCTGAAGCTTTGGGAAGATCATGAATTTTAGCTGGAGGAACACAGCTTAATCCAGTATGTTACCTTTGAAGCACTTTAGGATTCACCCCTCACACCAGTCTTGGTAACCTCAATTCACACAAAAGGGATCCAGGCTTTGGTGCTCCCTACAGATCTCCAGGTAATTCCAATGTGTAGGCGAGTTTGAGAAGCACCATTCTGAGGACTTTACGTGCACTGCCCCTTTCAGCCTCATTGTAAATTCTTAAGACACTCTCAGCATCCCTATGTCAGAGATAAGAGCTCTGAGACCTGCAGAAGTCAAGATAGCTTGGCTAATTTGTATAGGTAGTTTATTAGTTGATCTTGCACAGCTGGGACCAAACAAATGAGAAAACAAGTCAAAGGGAAGAATTATTTTACCTCGTTGTTTCTAAGATTTCAGTTTGTTATGGCCAGGAGGGCTGTAGCAAAATGGTTCCCATCATGGTGGACAAGAAACAGAATGGGATCATAAGAAGAAGAAAGGCAAGAGGTAGCCATCAAGTACATGCCCCCAATGACCTAGTTCCTCCAATCAGATCTTACCTTCCACATTTCCACCCCCTCCCAACAGTCTACAGATCTTTAATCCACCACAGAGGAAACCTCTCATTGGATAGAACCCTGGGTACACCCTCAAAGACACATTCAGGGGTGCGCTTTACAAATGCACTAGGCACTTCTCAATCCAATCAAGTTGAGACCAGCCATCACTGCTAATAGTCACAGGGAAGGAGACAGGTTGGACTGAGACATTTGGTCACAAAGCCCCAGTATAGACCATTTTGACCCATCGCTGAGCTTTCCATAGCTCTGTAGCTAGAGTTTTCCTGCCTGGCCCACAGTCAGGATAAATCTCTTTCACCTGCCAG
>CABHPP010118829.1:8792-23597 GCA_902168425.1 Peromyscus attwateri | reverse complement strand
GTCCTTATATCTTAAATTAATCCATTTCTATAAATCTATACCTTGCCGCATGGCTCGTGGCTTACCGGCATCTTTACATGCTGCTTGTCCTGGCGGTGGCTGGCAGTGACTCCCTCCGCCTTCCTGTTCTTTTAATTCTCTCTGTTAGTCCCGCCTATACTTCCTGCCTAGCCACTGGCCAATCAGTGTTTATTAGCAACACATTTGTCATACAGAACATCCCACAGCACAGCTCTGATGGAAGGTAGCCATCCTCCCTCAGCAACTGGCATGGGGTTTTCTTTGGGAGACAACCTCCTTTCTGGCTTCGAACCTAGCCACCTTCCTGCCTTCCCATTCCCAGCACAGATCCTCCATCGGGCTCTCCTCTTGGGAGTCAGAAGACAAAAGTTTCTCTGCATTGCCACTTCCAGCCCTCTATACAGCTGTGGCTTTTAATAGTAACTTCTGTGCTCCGACCAAAAAAAAAAAAAAAAAAACCCTTGCATCCACAATGGAAAATATAACTCACATCCAAAGACATTTCCATAGCCCTTACAGACAGGGAAACCCCTGGGAGGTACTAGACCATCCAAAGACCTCCCAGCACGTGAGTTGGCTGAGACATGCAGGGGTGCCTTTTGGTCATCCCCCGTACCACACCACTGCTGGGGGCCAGGCCAGGCCAGCCAGCGGGGTCCTGCTGCTTTTGAATGGTTCAGACGGTTCAGCTGCTATTTTCAGAATCAGAACAGCACCTCCTAGGGCATGCCAACAAAGGTAACTTCACGA
Source organism: Peromyscus attwateri (assembly GCA_902168425.1). NCBI lineage: Eukaryota > Metazoa > Chordata > Mammalia > Rodentia > Cricetidae > Peromyscus > Peromyscus attwateri. The sequence continues at coordinate 22,826 of CABHPP010118829.1, read as the reverse complement.
TCATGTCTCATTGTCCCTTAAAATACATGGGAGAGAGAAATGGAAACACTCATGCATTGTTGGTAGGGAGAAAATGCTACAGCTACTCTGGGAAAGCTGTACCGCTCCTTAAAAGACGAAGTATGCAACTACCTGCCGTGGTGAGTCTTGGCTGTCAACTTGGCTGCATCTGGAGTCAACTAAACCCAAGCTGCTGGGCACTCCTGTGAGGGAATTTTATAATCAGATCATTTGAATCGGGAAGACCCATCCTAAATTTGGACCACACTTTCTGGTGGCAGCCCAGATCCAAGAAAATTTGCTTTGTGCCTCCTTGCCCTTCCTCTCCCTGGCAAGTCTGTCCTGTTGCTATGGAATTCCTTCATGGCTGTTAGGACCTACTTCTTCAGGGTTCCAACACAGACAGAAGACCAGCAGCTCTCCAGGAGTCCTCCAAGTCTTTAGTGCCAGACTGGGACTGAAGAAATCCAACCTTGTGGACTGGACTGAACAACTACAGGGTTCTCACCCTCTCCACTGTGAGACAGCCATCATTGGACTACCCCGATCATATCCTGTGAGCCACTCTAAAAATATCTCTCTTTACTTTATAAATTTATTCTATCAGTTCTGCTCCCATGGAGAACCCTGACTTATACAAATACACTACTACACACTGAACATATATCCCAGAGAAATGCAATGTAATCAGGCTCACACAAACACATGGGTACAAATGTTTATAGCTATTTCATTCATGATAGCAGATAGACAGTTACGATGCCCTTGAATGGGTGAATCATTAAACTATGGTATATCCATACTATGGAATACTACTCTGCAATTAAAAAGACGTAGTTATACAACAACTTGGATGTACCCTTTATCAAAAAAAGTCAAAAGAGAAAAATAATTCTAATACCATGCCTGTCATACAATTCCATTTATAAAAGTTCTTGAAATATCAAATTGTAGGAAGGAGAGACAGAATCATGGTTGCCAAGGGCCAAGGAGGAATGTGGTTTTAAACAGGCACTAAGAAGAGACCTTTAAATCTATCAGTTTTCTGCATCTCAGTTGCATCATTATCAATGTCCTAGGAGTGACATCAGATTGTCGTTTTGGAGGGGGTAAGTGGATAAATGTGCACTGGGTTCCTGTTGTATGATTACTTACAATTTCACGAATAACCACAATTATCTTGAATAAGAGATTGACTGCTCTGTGTTGCCACCTGAAGCTATGTTTATGTCCATGGTCCATGTTGCCACTCAGGGACCATGTCTTGCTTGGTCCGAGGTCCTGGTACAGCCAGGGGCTGAGTTGTCCTTGGCCATGTTACCACTGAAAGCCATGTGATGTCAGTGATCTCTGATGATACCTGAAGCCATGTTGATGTCCATGAGCTATGATGCTGCCAGGGACCATATTGGGGTCTGTGGCCCATACTGCCACCAGAGATCATGCTGAGGTCCATGACGCATGCTGATACCAGAGACCAGTTGGATGTCCATGGTCTGCGCCATTGCCAGATATGATGTGGAAGTTCATGACCCATGCTCCTGCCGACTATAAAGGACAAGGAAGCTTCTGCAGTGGTATTGATGACTGAAGACTCACAGTTGAGAAGGAGAAACATAGAAGGCTTCTATGGCAACCCCTACCCCCATCCCCACAAGAAAAGTAGAAACAACCTAGAAAGTAAGGCATCGAAGAGAACGCTTAAAAATTGTGGCAAGGATGCTGAAGTGTAGCTCTTCACAATAGATGGCTGTTGGTAGGGGTGAGGTGGGGAAGGACTCATTCTTTTTTAAGGGGCTGGTCACTGGGAGTTTGGCCATGCTCCAGGGACTTAATGGACAACACAAACTGGTCTTGGTTTATGTATATATATTTATCTTTTTTGGGGGGGGGGAGTGGGGGAGGCCACAAGGGTAGAGGTGCAGACATAGGAGGAATGGGAAGTAAGGGTGATGGAGGTGCATTATGTGAAATTTCCAAATAGTCAATAAAATATTATGAAAAAAAGCTTCACTGTTTAAGAAGATATTTGATGAGGGAAACTTCCTCTTCCCCACCTGGATGAAAAGCTGGCACCCTCTAGACTTTCCCCACTTGTCTTTAGACCTGGCCATTCTGTCAGGGACTGGTCCCCTTTGCTGATTAGAATACCTCTCTCGGATAATAAACTCTTTCCTTGGGGAGGGCCGTTTGGAGTCACTGCTTTCCAGATGGACCGAGGTACAGTCAGCTTCTGCTCTCTCACTTAAATCCTTCCTACAAATGCGAGGGAAGAAGAGGAAAGGAAGATTCCAGAAAGTCTGTGCTTCTGGGTTCAGAGATAACAACATATTGTTCTGGAGGATGCTTTGGTTGGCTCTCTGGAGATGTCTCTGGCTGTCCTTCAGACAGCAATCCCAGGACAGGGGAAATACAATGGGACCTGTCAAACCTGCCCTGGGTCACACAGGGTGGCTCAACCAGGAGCAAGACTCCTGGCTCTATCACTAAAGCCATGAGCCCACTTCTTACCCTTCAGATGTCCTCTGGGAGTCACCCAGGTCATCAACCCACTCCCTGCAGGGGACTCACATGACACCCACCCTATAATTCTGGAGGAGGCCCACCACAGGCTTGCTTTTATTTTTTTTTCTTGGGGGGGGGGGAGGGTTCCGAGACAGGGTTTCTCTGTGTAGCTTTACGCCTTTCCTGGAACTTGCTTTGGAGACCAGGCTGGCCTTGAACTCAGAGATCTACCTGGCTCTGCCTCCCAAGTGCTGGGATTAAAGGTGTGCACCACCACCACCTGGCCCATCACACACTTTTAGAGAGGGCTGTTTAATATGAGGTCCCACAAGGCTCATATATTAAAGGGTTGGCCTCAGCTGGTTGTGCTATCTGGAGGAAGTTCTGGAAACTTGTCACAGGAGATGGTCCTTAAGGGCTCTGTCTTGTCCCTGGCCCCTCACTTTACACTTTGTGCCTATTGTGAGGTCAACAATCTCCTCTGCCACTGAGTTCTGCCCACATTCGTGGGACCAGGTGACCATGAACTAAAACCCACAGAGCTGAATGCCAGCATCATCTAGAGAGTAGAACCGGAAGTCGAAAAGAAGGGAAGTGAGGTTATTTGGTTCATAAGTCTTTTAATCCCATGACACCACACCCACTGTGTATCCATCTGTCTGTCTCTGTGACTTTGAGGTAATTTTTTTAATTCAGTCAAAACTTTGTAGCTCACAATTGATGATGTGTGAATGTTCACAGAGCACAGTGAGATCCTTCCTTATCAAGGGTCTGAACCCTCATGAACACCAGGGTGTCGGGGCTCACAGTTTTTAAAGAATCTGTGATCAAATTCTGTATCTCTTACTTTTCACACCACTGCAGCAGAATATCAGCCAGAAACAGCTTCAGAGAGGAAAGGGGTTAGTTATTCCAACTCATAGTGTAAGGGGAGAGAGAGGCCATCAGGGCAGAGAAAGCATGGCAGCAGAGCGTGAGGTGGTGGATTGCATTGTATTTGCCGTGGAGATGCTAATTAGGGTCTACTAATTTAATCCAGGGTAATCTTACCACCTCAAAATCCTTCACCTAATCACTTTGACAAAAGTCCTCTTTTGTCCTTTAAGCCTTCAAATGGGTTCTGAGAATCAGGACTTGGACATAACGTTTTGGAGGCCATTATCCAGCCTACTACAGCATTCCAACATCACTTCAAGCCTGGACCACAGCTCTCCTGGGCTCCAGTTGACTCTGGGTGCAGTGGATAGAGGAATCCCACATCATCACATGCTCCACCTTCACAGTCTATACCAAGGGCCCTCTTACCATTGAATTAGAGCCAGCTCTGCCTGCAAGGGGCCTGAGAGAAGCTCCACTGGCCCCTTTCACATGAGATAAAGGCCCTTCACTGAGGTCACACAGCTCATCCATGATGGTTCAGAGGACAGTCTTGATTTCTATGCAGACGTCATTCTCACAACGCCACACCCAACACCCACATTGCCGTCCTTCCGCGTCACCAACCCCGTTTCCCTCTCCACAAAGCCTGCCGACACTTCCTTCTTCTTTGTCTGCATAGGAATAAGTACTTTGTCTTCAGACCTGAGGCCCAAATTGTTACTTTCAAAGGCAGTCTTCTGGCTGACTTTAACTCCAATCCTCATTTGCTTCATATTCTCTCAGAATTCCTGTATTTAAATTAGAACTATTTAATTCCACTTACCTTTCTGTGACCTTTGAACTATATAAATTTCTGTGTTCTGTCTGTGAATATAACCTCAAATTTTCTATACATTTAATATCCTATTCCGGGCTATTCAACCTATAATGGACCTCTCTCTCTTTTTGATGTGTGACAATTAACTTAACTCTCTCTCTCTCTCTCTCTCTCTCTCTCTCTCTCACACACACACACACACACACACACACACACACACACACACACACACACACCGTTGATGGCTTTCTAAACACTGTTGATGAAGGGACCACATTCTGGGAACTATCGTCTCGTCTGTGCTCTATCTAGACAAAGACTGCATTGACAGTCAGTCACCTGTGTTTCTCCTGAGTTTCTGAATATGCTGATGTCACCTTAGATTGCTCAAGGCACCCAGAGATGTCTGCATGCCTGAAAAGAGCAGGCTTTTTCAAAATGAATGCAAGAAGAACAGCAGGAGTAATTGTTAGTCTGTGGCAATCAAAAATTAGGCTATGGTGCTAAATGGTCAGCCTTGAAAACATACTTACAAGTAATATTATATGGACTGAGCAGGTTATATATTTAGGAATATATATTCATGCAATAACAATTAGTGAAAAAAGAGGTTATAAATTTGAAAGAGAGGTACATATGGGAGGATTTAGAGAGAGGAAGGGAAAGGAGAAATGTTGTGATTAATTTATAATGTCAAACATTAAAAAAGAAACCTGGACTTATGCCACAAAACATTACCCTTGAAGCCAGGCTATTATCCTGGATTCACAATTCTTCACAATTCTAGCTAGGTAAGGTGGCACCTGCTGTATTCCAACACTCTGGAAGCTGAGGCAGAATGACCACAAGTTCATGGCCATCCTGGGCTACATAGTGAGACCCTGTCCAAAATAAATCTATCTTGATCCTTCTACCTCTTTCCTCCATTTAAGTCATCAGAGATTGCTAGGGGTGTGGCTTAGAAACAGAGTATGTGCTTAAATCATCAAAGCCTGAAGGTAGTTGACACTGATTATGGTGGTTTGAATAAAAATGGCCCTCATAGGCCCATAGGAAGTGGCACTATTAGGAGGTGTGGCCTTGTTGGAATAGGTGTGTCCTTGTTGGAGTGGGTGTGGCTTTGTGGGAGGAGGTGTGTCACTAGGGGATGGGTCATATTGAGGTCTCAGAAGCTCAAGCCTGGTTACTGACACTTCCTGCTGCCTACAGATCCAGATGAAGAACTCTGAGCTACCTCTCCAGCACTATGTCTGCCTGCATGCCACCATGCTTCCCACCACGCCAGTAATGGACTAAATCTCTGAAGCTGCAAGCCAGCCCCAATTGAGTGTTTTCCTTTATAAGAGTTGCCATAGTCATGGTGTCTCTTCACAGCAATAGAAACCCTAACTAAGACACTGATACCCAAACCCCTACTGACACATAGATTGTATGCCCTGTGAGAGGCGTCTTTCTGCTGCTCTGACACATTACCTAAGCTAAGAAATCAAAGGAAAATTTCATTTTGTTTCACAGTTCTAGACAGCTCAGATTGTGGTCAGCTGATCACATTGTCTTTCGGCTGTGATGAGGCAGACCATCCCGGCATGCATCACATGGTAGAGCAGACTGCTCACCTTACAAAAAGAGAGAGGGGGGGAGTGGCCCCTTAACGCTTCCTCAAGTGCATATCTCCAATGACCCAACTTCTTCTTAAAGGACCCAGCTCCACCTCTTAAAGGTCCACACCCTTTCAATAATGCCATAGGCTGGCAACCAGGCCTTCAACGCATGGTCTTTGAGAGACATTCAAATCCAAATCATGACATGCCCCCTCTGTTGAAGCAAGAAGACCAGAACACTTGCCCCATGGAAAAAGCAGCCCATTATATAGGTAATTAAAAGAAAGTCTCTGCTCTTTTCCACTTTGGAAGGGAAAACTACATAGAAAGAAAAGGAGCCTCATGGAGACATGTCTCCATTTTCATCTCTGAGTTCGGCAATAGATCAGTAGGCCTAACAGAGTATAGGAAGACATTATCTCTGCTACCTATGGAGACTTCTGGAAAAGTACCACTGGCTGCCATATACACCAACCCAAAGCCAGGCTGATAAATTTAGCAAAGCAGAAAGAAGAGATGGACAGATAGACTATGGTTTCTCTTTTCCAAGCCATCTTCTTACCTAGCACCAATGATGAAGACCTGGGACCTGTCCTGATCCGCAGGGACAGTGTTCAATGACCATAGCCAAAGAGGGCCAGAAGACAGGCAAGCAAGGCGTATACCACCGGGCCCAGGGTAGCAAACCCACTCCTAAGGCAGGAAATGAGATCCCAGCCTGAGGCCACAGCCCCTGTACCATGAGTTCCAGAGTCACAGTCCCTGGCACAGGATGTCTCCATATATCAGATGTCACTGAGGAAGAGGCATGGCCAGATTCAAGGCATTTTTTTCCCTAGAAGTCTGAGCCTTCTTTGAAGGCCCTGTTTAAAGGATCAAATCAGACATTCAACTCAAACCAAATTAGACATTCAGTTTTTTTTCCTTTCCATTGGGGTGGGGTGGAGTATGGCAAATCATGAACTAAACTAAAACAGCTACAAACAAAAATACAGAAATTACATTTTTCTCTTCACACCCAAGCTACGGTAGGAATTGACTCTGTCAGGCCATTCCACCATCATGCCCTTTCTGGTGAGGCCAATCACTCTGGATTAATTTCAGAATTTCCAAAACACCCAGCTAACAATGGGAACAGAAATTCTTTCCCTGAACTACAGAGAAGGGGCTACCTAGCAGTGTGTTACTGATTTATCCCGCCAGCTGTATGCAAATTAAATTTCAGAACTCAAATTGATTTTTGTTTCCAGCCACTAAATATCCTGGTGGTTTGCTGCATTAATTAGAATTGACGTGGGGGTTAATAATCCCCCCCCCCATCTGACTGCCGCCTCTTCAGAATCCAATGCCTAGCTAGTCCTGCTGACAGCGCTGTGAAGTGGGGGTGGGGAACCCGGGAGTGAATCAGGAAGCAAGGCTGATGAATCATCCAGGAGATGAATTTTTCACAGCATCCACCCCTCACGCCTGAGCGGGGTGTGTCATCGGGTTGGCAGGCAATAGCAGGTGCACCTGAGTGATACAGCCAGCCCGGATTAAAAAAAATCTATGAAGCCCCATGCTACGCACAGGAGGGGCTTCTCTCTCCTCAGTACCCCATGATTTCCCAGGAGCAGTGAGCGAAGAGCTACCCATCTCCAAAAAGCTCAAACAGAACAAAACTCCAACCACCACCAAAGGCTGTCCCGGGATGGGGTTGGTAGCTTTGCGGTGGAGCTGGGAGGTGAGGGGATGGGGTGGTGGCGGTGCTTGCCACCAACTGCTGGTGGCTCCATCGACTTCAGATGCTTCTGAGACAGATGGATCGCCTACTTCTATGCTCCCAGGGAAAGCAAATCATCAGAGAATGCTTGGCACACCAGGGTCTGGCTTCAGCTGCTGCCCAAAGGCTCCCCTAGGCAGAACACATGGGGTTAACTGCATCCCTTGCTTCACTTCCTCCTCGGTTCAGGCAGAGCTGTGTTTAACAAGGGGTTTCAAGGTGAGGTTACCCAGAAACCACTTATGAAAATTAGGCAAGGAAGAATCCTCCTTCACCAGCCACCTGGTACCACTGAACCCACTCCAAATATTCTTTTTTTGAACTAATTACAAACCATGAGGCTGAAATCCCCTTCTGAAGCCATATCTACTTTGAGGATAACCTCCCAGATCTGGAGACAAATGTTGAGGGTGTGGGTCACAACCACACAGCTCCATGAGAGCTGGCTTAGTTCAAACTCCTTGACCTAGGGCAATTGCAAAATGTCCATCTAATGAGCAACCACACAGCAGGCCTTCGTTCCTTGAAACAGCACTGGATGTGGTGTGCAGAACCCAGCAAGCATCAGGGGTCCTCTCATCTCTGCACACCCAGTACTGGGATTGCAGGTACACGTGGTTATACCCAGATTTTTACAGTGGTACTCAGAATCAGTACCCAGGTCCTCAGGCTTGCATAGTAAGCACTCTTACCCACAGAGCCATCTCCTCAGCCCAGGAGGATGAAATTTGAAGGGTATCTTTTCCCAGGCTTTGGAATCTGAGGCTGCCTCTGCCTTGCTGGGCATCTCTCAAGCAAATCTCAGCCAGCAAGATAAAATTTGCAAACTGAATATCTGGAAAGGCTAGCATTGGATATCTGTACTGTGAAGAAATGATCGATGATTAAGCAGATGGGTAATTAATCTTACTGAAATTATATAACATATACAATTATGTATGGAAACATCAGAGCCCACTATTACATACAATTTGTGTGTTTTTATGCACCTGAGGCTGAGATGTCTACCCAGAATGAATGTGACCACTTAAGGGAGGAGTTACAGTAAGACCTGTGGATACTATCATCTGTATCATCTCTGAACTGTCAGGAAAAGAAAGAAAAATGAAGAACTGCATGAAATGGCTGACTTAGCCTTTCTTGCAGTGGGGGCATATATGGAAAATTGAGTACAAACTAAATCCATGCAAAATAGCTCCAAAATTTGGACCCCATGGGAAGGACCAGACAGTGAGGAAGGACAGTGGGGTAGACATGACGTAAGATAACCCTTTGGGTCCAATCTTTAATACAGAGGAAGGCAGTGTGTGTGGGGGGACCTTAATAATGACCCTGTATAGGAAACTGTGATTATCGGGGAATACTCTGCCTTTGAACTGCTTGAATTACAAAACACTTTAACACAAGCAGTGAGAACGTGTCTCTTGATCCGATTGTGAGGCTGTGGGACACAGGGGCAGATGAGATCAACGTGAGTGTTAGAGAAACAGAAAGACAGAGTAACACGAGTCTCTTCATTCCTTTGTGAGACAACAGCAATGTGAGGGAAATCAGTTCCTGGTGGACTGGGTCAAACTAGAGACACTTGGTTATCCGTGATTGGGCTATCAGAGGCTGGGAGAGAGTACAGACAGACATGACTAAAGAAACCGGGTGGGGAAGAGGCTGTGTTGGATGCCCAGTGTGGCAGGTCACGTAGGATTATGATCACTGAAGAGTTAAATAGGCTGATTCTTCAGGGACTGGCGTGGAACCTCAGGGGCCTTGTTAAGCCCATGGTAGGACATGGTCTTTAGAGGATAGGAGAAGCTTTTGGTGACTCTGAATGATTGGGACTGGCATGTAAATCAGATTCATGAAAGGGCTAAAGCAGATAAAAGGGACAAGAGAAAGTCAATATGCAGACAAAAGGATCTAATGAGACTGATAGAAGCCAGTGATGTGAGCCCTGGGAAGACTTCAAAGCCTGAGCAAAGTTCACTGAAGGTACAAAAGATAGAGCAATCCAGGTGTACGAGGCTTAGCTCGTCCCAAGGGCTGGCTGTAACCCCTTTACAGTGAGCGCTATACATTTCTCCCCTGTGAGAAAGAATACTGGGGGCGGATGTTGTTCACCCAGCCTGGGGCCCTCTCTGGGGCTACAGCTGACAGAAAGGTGGCAGGACCAGCTGCAGCACTGGCCTGTCATTCCCCTGGGAGCCAGCCCAGGCTGAAGGTGCAGCAGGCACAGGCAGGCAGGTGTTCAGCCTGGCTCCTTTGGCCCTGGGCTGGCCATGTGGCTTAAACTTGCCCTAAGCCCATTGGAGGTTGAGGGATGCATGGTATCCTAGCAGCAGCGCCCTCAATGAAGAGGTGGGAGGGCTCATCAGGAATGGCTGTGGATTTCAGAGAACCAAGGTAAGGCCTCCTACCCACATGGTTGCACCTAACATGGATCTTTTGAGAGAATAATTCATACAAGTGATGGACTCCTGAAGCTATAGTAGACCTTGCAAACATGTGCACGTGTGTGTGTGTGTGTGTGTGTGTGTGTGTGTGTGTGTGTGTGTGTACGAGCATATGTCTCCTCAGCTGCTGGCTCCTGATAAGAACTGGAACTTGCTTGGGCTGATGAGTGATGGGCCTCCAGAGACCCCTCCCACCCTCTGTGAAAGGTTGCAGTCCACAGATGATCTAATATTAACCACGGAGTGTTCTGCAGATGAGAAACAGCGTCTGAGATATATTCGTGCATCTTAGCTCCCAAAGGAGCAAGGATGAGGATTTAGTTCACACACAAGCCCTGAATCTCCAATGAATAACAACAACAAAAACACAGACCCTTAAACAGAAGGAAAGTAAAATATGGTAAGGGTGAACACAGGCCTTAGGAAATGCTAGGGAACACAAGGAAAAGGGTGCTTTTTATCTGGAGGGAGACTGGGGGGGCTCAAGGAGACAACAGTGGGCTGAGGATCAGAGAGGGTGCTGCTTAGACAAAGGGAGGCACCACACAAAGGCTTGGAGCTGGGCTTGCACAGAGCATGAACAGGAAACCAACAGCAGCAAAAGAGGCTGGAGAGAGGGCTCCATAGGCAAATATGCTTGCCAGCAAGCCTAACGACCTGGGCCAACCCCCAAGCTCCACAAGATGGAAGGAGATAACCAGCCTCTGCAAACTGTCCTCCGGCCTCCACACGCACATATGGGCACACACGAGAGAAACATAATTTCATAAAAGCTAGATTTTAAAAGAATTATATGCGAAAGACTCGAAGCTCTGAGGAAGAATCGTCACGAGGAGAAAAGCTGAGGAAACAGATGACGTCAGAGTATAGTAAGCTTTTTATACCAGGCTAAGAATCTGGGCTTCACCTTCGGGCCCGCACTGTTCACCACGGAGCCCGTGGGTTGTCTGCATCATAATAACTCAGAGTATTGGATAAAGAAGGAGGAGGCTGGTCCGGACGCAGATTAACTCAAGCATGGCTTCCAGGAGGACATCGAAGGATCTGTTTACTCCACAAGCTCCCTGAGTGGCGCCCATGCACACTAAAGTTTGGAGGGCATAGCTGTAGACGGCAGAGTCCTGATAAGCACTTGTAGCCTTGGAAGCAGCTGAATATTACACAAAAACTGGTTCAGAAATACAGCAGCCACGGAGTGTGTCTCAGAGCCCACTGGGCCTACGGACAAGGCGTAAACGGGACAGCCTACAGAGCAGAGGTTTGGCCAATATTTGAAGTATCAGAATTAGAGGAAGGTGGTGGGCTGCAAAAGGTAAAAGGCATGTGATTGGAAGAGTTCTGGAAATTTCTCATGCTTTCTGGAGGAACAGAGAGAACGAATGTGTATTGTTGGACGACACTGTGGTGGTGACTTTTGAGTCACTGTGACCAAACACCCAACAGAAACAACTTAATGGTAGAAAGTTCGATTTGGCTCAGAGTTTCAGATCCATCAGGCACTGGTCACTTAGCCCCGTGTGCTTGGGAATATGTGGCTGAAGTTCTTATGCTGGGGAATGCTGTGAATGTGTTGCTCCGATTGATTGATAAATAAAATGCTGATTGGCCAGTAGCCAGGCAGGAAGTATAGGCGGGACAAGCAGAGAAGAGGATTCTGGGAACAGGAAGGCTGAGTCAGGAGTCGCCAGCCAGACACAGAGGAAGCAAGCTATAAAAATACCGGTAAGCCACAAGCCACGTGGCAACTTACAGATTAATAAAAAATGGGTTAATTTAAGATGTAAGAGCTAGTCAATAGTTAGCCTGAGCTAATGGCTGAGCAATTTTAATTAATATGAGCTTCTGAGTGATTATTTTATAAGTGGGCTGCGGAACCGCGGGGGTCCGAGCAGGACTGGAGAAAAATCCAGCTACCTTCTTACAGCTTGGTGGCTAGGAAGCAAGAGAGGGACAAGAAAGGACCAGGCGATAAGACACCCCTGAAGATCTGCAGTCTTCAGGAACCTACTTTGCCTTAGCTAAGTCCTATCTCCTAAAATTTCCAAAACCTCCCAAAATAACACCAGCAGATGGGGGCCAAGCATTCAAGCCATGAGCCTGTGGGGGCGTTTCATATTTAAACCATAACAAACATTGAACAGGGACACGCGATCCAGAGACAAGTTTTCAAGGGCAGCTAAGAAATCTTGGATTTCTTGGTGAATTATGTGTGGACAGGTGAGTGATGCTATCTTTTGAGAGGTGGAAGCTGCCAATGACCATTCTGCTTTCATTATTTGACCTTGAAAGAATCCACCAGAAATCCTACCAAGAAAGTTGGCAAACTAAACAATAAAAGAAAATTGATTCTGTCCCTTACCTTCTGACCTACGACAAGACAGAGAAGAGCTTGTCCATCCTTAAGTCAGGGTTAGGATGCTTTGCCCAGTAATATTATTCACCCTAGGAATTACTGGGCATTTCTATAAGAAAAATAATAAACAGCAATAAAGCCAGTCTCACTAAGGACAACAGGCTAACACCAGCACTGGGCAACAAGCAGACCTGCCTTTTCATGTCTTCGTCCATTCTTCCAGAATTTTCCTCGCCACTTTTTCCAGTCACCCAGCCATGTACACGTTATTTCATTAGAATATGAATGAGAAGCCCTTTGGGAGAATTTTATGCTGTCATGGCAACAGTCTCCATGGCAACTGTTAATTAATTGGATACTGATGAAGTGGAGGAAGGAAAAAAAAAAGCCAACCAGAACGGATACAACTCTAGAGGAAGTCATGGTGTGTGGTAATTATATGAATTTCATTCAGCAAAGGCATGCAGCAGGTCAGAAATGCAAATAACTCCCCCTCGGCCACCACCTACTCAGAGGCTCGCCTTCGGATCCGGCAAATGTGAATGAGTGGTTCCAGCCTTGCCCATTCAAATTCTTCCCCAAGATAAAAAACCTCATTCTAATATAGGGAACTGGCTACGTCTCGATAGATGGCCATGGCTAGGCCCTAACCCATTAAAAACCATCATCCCCATGCCCCAGTTAGAGCAAATGGTACAGGTGAGGGAAGAGAGTCACACATGGGTGGGCAGAGCCATTCACATCTGGAATATCTTCAGATGAAGGCAGGGGACGTTTGTCACTGACATCCCAAGATGTCAGGGAGGCTCCCACACACAGAGATGGCTCACAGTTCAAACAGAACACCAGTCTAGGGGTGGGAAAGAAAGGTCCTAAGTGGTGTGAAAGCAGCCCTCCCAAGTTGCCTTTCTTCACTGAGAGCTGGGTGGGGAAGGAGGGAAGGGCTTGCTAAGGTATTTTTCTGTGGGGTTATCCCTACCACCTTTGAAGCCCTGGGCTTCACTGGCTTTTAGCAGCTGGCTGTTATCACCAGTTTCAGAGGCCCCACAGCCAAGCAGTATATTCCTATTGCCTTCACTATGGTTAACACCCTGATACACAGTCTCTATGGAAACAATCACGTTAGATGTTTTTCAGAAACTTAGAAACGCTTTTGTCCACCTCAAACTAGTTGAAACACTGACCCTTTACTTGGTTCTGAGTAGGCGTAAGATGTGAAGTATTCATGTCAGGGGGCCGAGATCACCCTCAGTGTGCTAATGCCACCATTTTCTGAACCTGTGCCCCAGGCAAAGCCATGAAGTCTGATTGTGGGCCCAGACCATCCATCACATCTCTGTTTACTTGTTTTTGGTTGTTTGGTTGTTTGTTTTAAGACAGGGCCTTGCCACCTAGCAACTCGCTATGTAGATCAGGCTATCCTTGAAACAGCCAAGATCCTCCTGCGTCTGTCTCCTGAGTGTTGGGATTACAGGGATGCACCATCACACCTGGTTCCATGATTTCATTTTCTCATTTCTGCTTCTCCTTCTCCTCCACCTCAGGCTGTAGGGTACAGGTACATAGGAATAAGATATGACTATAGGAATAAATAAGATAGGACTATAGGAATAAGATAGGAATATAGGAATAAGATAGGAATATAGGAATAAGATAGGAATATAGGAATA